>JBBPBR010001256.1:0-55147 GCA_037974775.1 Cicer pinnatifidum | reverse complement strand
CTAATTGATCATCCAATGACACAAACACACCTATTGGATGCACAAGATTGGTTAAAAACCCTAATTGGACAAGAATAAGCCTAGTGAGGACGAAAATGATCTAATTGATCATCCAATGACACAAACACACCTAATGGAAGCACAAGAATGGTTAAAAACCCTAATTGGACAAGAATATGCCTATGGAGGACGAAAACGACCTAAATGTTAATCCAATGACACAAATGAACTTATTGGATGCACAAGATTGGTTAAAAACCCTAATTGGGAAAGAATAAGCCTAGGGAGGACGAAAATGACCTAATTGATCATCCAATGACACAAACACACCTATTGGATGCACAAGATTGGTTAAAAACCCTAATTGGACAAGAATATGCCTAGGGAGGACGAAAATGACCTAAATATTAATTCAATGACACAATCAAAGTTATTGGATGCACAAGATTGGTTAAAAACCCTAATTGGACAAGAATAAGCCTAGGGAGGACGAAAATGACCTAATTGGTCATCCAATGACACAAACACACCTATTGGATGCACAAGATTGGTTAAAAACCCTAATTATACAAGAATAAGCCTAGGGAGGACGAAAATAACCTAATTGATCATCCAATGACACAAACACACCTATTGGATGCACAAGATTGGTTAAAACCCCTAATTGGACAAGAATATGCCTAGGGAGGAAGAAAATGACCTAAATGTTAATCCAATGACACAAATTAACTTATTGGATGCACAAGATTGGTTAAAAACCCTAATTGGATAAGAATAAGCCTAGGAAGGATGGAAATGACCTAAATGTTAATCTAATGACACAACTCAACTGATTGGATGCACAAGATTGGTTAAAAACCCTAATTGGACAAGAATAAGCCTATGGAGGACGAAAATGACCTAATTGATCATCCAATGACACAAACACACCTATTGGATGCACAAGATTGGTTAAAAACCCTAATTGGACAAGAATAAGCCTAGGGAGGACGAAAATCACCTAAATGTTAATCCAATGACACAACTCAACTTATTGGATGCACAAGATAGGTTAAAAACCCTAATTGGACAAGAATAAGCCTAGGGAGTACGAAAATGACCTAATTGATCATCCAATGACACAAACACACCTATTGGCTGCACAAGGTTGGTTAAAAACCCTAATTGGACAAGAATATGCCTAGGGAGGACGAAAATGACCTAAATATTAATTCAATGACACAAACAAACTTATCGGATGCACAAGATTGGTTAAAAACCCTAATTGGAGAAGAATCAGCCTAGGGACGACGAAAATGACCTAATTGATCATCCTATGACACAAACACACCTATTAGATGCACAAGATTGGTTAAAAACCCTAATTGGACAAGAATAAGCCTAGGGAGGACGAAAATGACCTAATTGATCATCTAATGACACAAACACACCTATTTGATGCACAAGATTGGTCTAAAACTCTAATGGGACAAGAATATGCCTACGGAGGACGAAAATGACCTAAATGTTAATCCAATGACACAAATGAACTTATTGGATGCACAAGATTGGTTAAAAACCCTAATCGGACAAAATAAGCCTAGGGAGGACGAAAATGACCTAAATGTTAATCCAATGACACAACTCAAATTATTGGATGCACAAGATTGGTTAAAAACCCTAATTGGGCAAGAATAAGCCTAGGGAGGACGAAAATGACCTAATTGATCATCCAATGACACAAACACACCTATTGGATGCACTAGATTGGTTAAAAACCCTAATTGGACAAGAATAAGCCTAGGGAGGACGAAAATGACCTAAATGTTAATCCAATGACACAACTCAACTTATTGGATGCACAAGATTGGTTAAAAACCCTAATTGGACAAGAATAAGCCTAGGGAGGACGAAAATGACCTAATTGATCATCCAATGACACAAACACACCAATTGGATGCACAAGATTCGTTAAAAACCCTTATTGGACAAGAATATGCCTAAAGAGGACGAAATTTACCTAATTGATCATCCAATGACACAAAAACACCTATTGGATGCACAAGATTGGTTAAAAACCCTAATTGGACAAGAATATGCCTAGGGCGGACGAAAAAGACCTAATTGATCATCCAATGACACAAACACACCTATTGGATGCACAAGATTGGTTAAAAACCCTAATTGGACAAGAATATGCCTAGGGAGGACGAAAATGACCTAATTGATCATCCAATGACACAAACACACCTATTGGATGCACAAGATTGGTTAAAAACCCTAATTGGACAAGAATATGCATAGGGAAGACGAATATGACCTAAATGTTAATCCAATAACACAAATGAACTTATTGGATGCACAAGATTGGTTAAAAACCCTAATTGGACAAGAATAAGCCTAGGGAGAACGAAAATGACCTAAATGTTAATCCAATGACACAACTCAACTTATTGGATGCACAAGATTGGTTAAAAACCCTAATTGGACAAGAATAAGCCTAGGGAGGACGAAAATAACCTAATTGATCATCCAATGACACAAACACACCTATTGGATGCACAAGATTGGTTAAAAACCCTAATTGGACAAGAATATGCCTAGGGAGGACGAAAATGACCTAATTGATCATCCAATGACACAAACACACCTATTGGATGCACAAGATTAGTTAAAAACCCTAATTGGACAAGAATAAGCCTAGGGAGGACGAAAACAACCTAATTGATCATCCAATGACACAAACACACCTATTGGATGCACCAGATTGGTCTAAAACTCTAATTGGACAAGAATATGCCTAAGGAGGACGAAAATGACCTAAATGTTCATCCAATGACACAAATGAACGTATTGGATGCACAAGATCGGTTAAAAACCCTAATTGGACAAGAATAAGCCTAGGGAGGACGAAAATGACCTAAATGTTAATCCAATGACACAACTCAACTTATTGGAAGCACAAGATTGGTTAAAAACCCTAATTGGATAAGAATAAGCCTATGGAGGACGAAAATGACCTAATTGATCATCCAATGACACAAACACACCTATTGGATGCACAAGATTGGTTAAAAACCCTAATTGGACAAGAATATGCCTAGGGAGGACGAAAATGACCTAATTGATCATCCAATGACACAAACACGCCTATTGGATGCACAAGATTGGTTAAAAACCCTAATTTGACAAGAATATGCCTAGGCAGGACGAAAATGACCAAAATGTTAATCCAATGACACAAATGAACTTATTGGATGCACAAGATTGGTTAAAAACCCTAATTGGACAAGAATAAGCCTAGGGAGGACAAAAATGACCTAAATGTTAATCCAATGACACAACTCAACTTATTGGATGCACAAGATTGGTTAAAAACCCTAATTGGACAAGAATAAGCCTAGGGAGGACAAAAATGACCTAATTGATCATCCAATGACACAAACACACCTATTGGATGCACAAGATTGGTTAAAAACCCTAATTGGACAAGAATATGCCTAGGGAGGACGAAAATGACCTAATTGATCATCCAATGACACAAACACATCTATTGGAAGCAAAAGATTGGTTAAAAACCCTAATTGGACAAGAATATGCAAAGGGAGGACGAAAATGACCTAATTGATCATCCAATGACACAAACACACCTATTGGATCCACAAGATTGGTTAAAAACTCTAATTGGACAAGAATATACCTAGGCAGGACGAAAATTACCTAATTGATCATCCAATGACACAAACACACCTATTGGATGCACAAGATCGATTAAAAACCCTAATTGGACAAGAATAAGCCTAGGGAGGACGAAAATGACCTAATTGATCATCCAATGACACAAACACACCTATTGGATGCACAAGATTGGTTAAAAACCCTAATTGGACAAGAATATGCCTAGGGAGGACTAAAATGACCTAAATGTTAATCCAATGACACAAATGAACTTATTGGATGCACAAGATTCGTTAAAAACACTAATTGGACAAGAAAAAGCCTAGGGAGGACGAAAATGACCTAATTGATCATCCAATGACACAAACACGCCTATTGGATGCACAAGATTGGTTAAAAACCCTAATTGGACAAGAATAAGCCTAGGGAGGACGAAAATGACCTAATTGATCATCCATTGCCACAAACACACCTAATGGATGCACAAGATTGGTTAAAAACCCTAATTGGACAAGAATATGCCTAGGATGGAAGAAAATGACCTAATTGGTCATCCAATGACACAAACACACCTATTGGATGCACAAGATTGGTTAAAAACCCTAATTGGACAAGAATAAGCCTAGGAAGGACGAAAATAACCTAATTGATCATCCAATGACACAAACACACCTATTGGATGCACAAGACTGGTTAAAAACCCTAATTGGACAAGAATATGCCTAGGAAGGACGAAAATGACCTAAATATTAATTCAATGACACAACTCAACTTATTGGATGCACAAGATTGGTTAAAAACCCTAATTGGATAAGAATATGCCTAGGGAGGACGAAAATGAGCTAAATGTTAATCCAATGACACAAATGAACTTATTGGATGCACAAGATTGGTTAAAAACCCTAATTGGACAAGAATAAGCCTAGGGAGGACGAAAATGACCTAAATGTTAATCCAATGACACAAATGAACATATTGGATGCACAAGATTGGTTAAAAACCCTAATTTGATAAGAATAAGCCTAGGGAGGACGAAAATGACCTAAATGTTAATCCAATGACACAACTCAACTTATTGGATGCACAAGATTGGTTAAAAACCCTAATTGGACAAGAATAAGCCTAGGGAGGACGAAAATGACCTAATTGATCATCCAATGACACAAACACACCTATTGGATGCACAAGATTGGTTAAAAACCCTAATTGGACAAGAATATGCCTAGGGAGGACGAAAATGACCTAATTGATCATCCAATGACACAAACACACCAATTGGATGCACAAGATAAGTTAAAAACCCTAATTGGACAAGAATAAGCCTAGGGAGGACGAAAATAACCTAATTGATCATCCAATGACACAAATACACCTATTGGATGCACAAGATTGGTTAAAAACCCTAATTGGACAAGAATAAGCCTAGCGAGGACGAAAATGACCTAATTGATCATCCAATGACACAAACACACCTATTGGATGCACAAGATTGGTTAAAAACCCTAATTGGACAAGAATATGACTAGGGAGGACGAAAATGACCTAAATTTTAATTCAATGAAACAACTCAACTTATTGGATGCACAAGATTGGTTTAAAACCCTAATAGGACAAGAATAAGCCTAGGGAGGACAAAAATGACCTAATTGATCATCCAATCACACAAACACACTAATTGGATGCACAAGATTGGTTAAAAACCCTAATTGGACAAGAATATGCCTAGGGAGGACGAAAATGACCTAAATATTAATTCAATGACACAAACAAACTTATCGGATGCTAAAGATTGGTTAAAAACCCTAATTGGATAAGAATAAGCCTAGGGAGGACGAAAATGACCTAATTGATCATCCAATGACACAAACACACCTATTGGATGCACAAGATTGGTTAAAAACCCTAATTGGACAAGAATATGCCTAGGGAGGACGAAAATGACCTAAATATTAATTCAATGACACAAACAAACTTATCGGATGCACAAGATTGGTTAAAAACCCTAATTGGACAAGTATAAGCCTAGGGAGGACGAAAATGACCTAAATGTTAATCCAATGACACAACTCAACTTATTGGATGCACAAGATTGGTTAAAAACCCTAATTGGACAAGAATGTGCCTAGGGAGGACAAAAATGACCTAATCGATCATCCAATGACACAAACACACCTATTGGATGCACAAGATTGGTTAAAAACCCTAATTGGACAAGAATATGCCTAGGGAGGACGAAAATGACCTAATTGATCATCCAATGACACAAACACACCTATTGGATGCACAAGATTGGTTAAAAACCCTAATTGGACAAGAATATGCCTAGGGAGGACGAAAATGACCTAATTGATCATCCAATGACACAAATGAACTTATTGGATGCACAAGATTAGTTAAAAACCCTAAATGGACAAGAATAAGGCTAGGGAGGACGATAATAACCTAATTGATCATCCAATGACACAAACACACCTATTGGATGCACAAGATTGGTCTAAAACTCTAATTGGACAAGAATATGCCTAGCGAGGACCAAAATGACCTAAATGTTAATCCAATGACACAAATGAACTTATTGGATGCACAAGATTGGTTAAAAACCCTAATTGGACAAGAATAAGCCTAGGGAGGACGAAAATGACCTAAATGTTAATCCAATGACACAACTCAACTTATTGGATGCACAAGATTGGTTAAAAACCCTAATTGGAAAGAATAAGCCTAGGGAGGACGAAAATGACCTAATTGATCATCCAATGATACAAACACACCTATTGGATGCACAAGATTGGTTAAAAACCCTAATTGGACAAGAATAAGCCTAGGGAGGACGAAAATGACATAAATGTTAATCCAATGACACAACTCAACTTATTGGATGCACAAGATTGGTTAATAACCCTAATTGGACAAGAATATGCCTAGGGAGGAAGAAAATGACCTAATTGATCATCCAATGACACAAACACACCTATTGGATGCACAAGATTGGTTAAAAACCCTAATTGGACAAGAATATGCCTAGGGAGGACGAAAATGACCTAATTGATCATCCAATGACACAAACACACCTATTGGATGCACAAGATTGGTTAAAAACCCTAATTGGACAAGAATATGCCTAGGGAGGACGAAAATGACCTAAATATTAATTCAATTACACAAACAAAGTTATTGGATGCACAAGATTGGTTAAAAACCCTAATTTGACAAGAATAGGCCTAGGGAGGACGTAAATGACCTAATTGATCATCCAATGACACAAACACACCTATTGGATGCACAAGATTGGTTAAAAACCCTAATTGGACAAGAATATGCCTAGGGAGGACGAAAATGACCTAATTGATCATCCAATGACACAAACACACCTATTGGATGCACAAGATTGGTTAAAAACCCTAATTGGACAAGAATATGCCTAGGGAGGACGAAAATGACCTAATTGATCATCCAATGACACAAACACACCTATTGGATGCACAAGATTTGTTAAAAACCCTAATTCCACAAGAATATGCCTAGGGAGGACGGATATGACCTAAATGTTAATCCAATGACACAAATGAACTTATTGGATGCACAAGATTGGTTAAAGACCCTAATTGGACAAGAATATGCCTAGGGAGGACGAAAATGACCTAAATATTAATTCAATGACATAAACAAACTTATTGGATGCACAAGATTGGTTAAAAACCCTAATTGGACAAGAATAAGCTTATGGAGGACGAAAATGACCTAATTGATCATCCAATGACACAAACACACCTATTGGATGCACAAGATTGGTTAAAAACCCTAATTGGACAAGAATATGCCTAGGGAGGACGAAAATGACCTAATTGATCATCCAATGACACAAACACACCTATTGGATGCACAAGACTGGTTAAAAACCCTAATTGGACAAGAATAAGCCTAGGGAGAATGAAAATGACCTAAATGTTAATCCAATGACACAACTCAACTTATTGGATGCACAAGATTGGTTAAAAACCCTAATTGGAAAAGAATAAGCCTAGGGAGGACGAAAATGACCTAATTGGTCATCCAATGACACAAACACACCTATTGGATGCACAAGATTGGTTAAAAACCCTAATTGGACATGAATATGCCTAGGGAGGACGAAAATGACCTAATTGATCATCCAATGACACAAACACACCTATTGGATGCACAAGATTGGTTAAAAACCCTAATTGGACAAGAATATGCCTAGGGAGGACGAAAATGACCTAAATATTAATTCAATGACACAAACAAACTTATCGGATGCACAATACTGGTTAAAAACCCTAATTGGACAAGAATAAGCCTAGGGAGGACGAAAATGACCTAATTGATCATCCAATGACACAAACACACCTATTGGATGCACAAGATTGGTTAAAAACCCTAATTGGACAAGAATAAGCCTAGGGAGGACGAAAATGACCTAATTGATCATCCAATGACACAAACACACCAATTGGATGCACAAGATTGGTTAAAAACCTTAATTGGACAAGAATATGCCTAGGGAGGACGAAAATGACCTAAATATTAATTCAATGACACAACTCAACTTATTGGATGCACAAGATTGGTTAAAAACCCTAATTGGACAAGAATAAGCCTAGGTAGGACGAAAATGACCTAATTGATCATCCAATGACACAAACACACCAATTGGATGCACAAGATTGGTTAAAAACCCTAATTGGACAAGAATATGCCTAGGGAGGACGAAAATGACCTAATTGATCATCCAATGACACAAATGAACTTATTGGATGCACAAGATTAGTTAAAACCCTAATTGGACAAGAATAAGCCTAGGGAGGACGAAAATAACCTAATTGATCATCCAATGACACAAACACACCTTTGGGATGCACAAGATTCGTTAAAAAACCTAATTGGACAAGAATATGCCTAGGGAGGACGAAAATGACCTAATTGATCATCCAATGACACAAATGAACTTATTGGATGCACAAGATTAGTTAAAAACCCTAATTGGACAAGAATAAGCCTAGGGAGGACGAAAATAACCTAATTGATCATCCAATGACACAAACACACCTATTGGATGAACAAGATTGGTCTAAAACTCTAATTGGACAACAATATGCCTAGGGAGGACGAAAATGACCTAAATGTTAATCAAATGACACAAATGAACGTATTGGATGCACAAGATTGGTTAAAAACCCTAATTGGACAAGAATAAGCCTAGGGAGGACGAAAGTGACCTAATTGATCATCCAATGACACAAACACACCTATTGGATGCACAAGATTGGTTAAAAACCCTAATTGGACAAAAATATGCCTAGGGAGGACGAAAATGACCTAATTGGTCATCCAATGACACAAACACACCTATTGGATGCACAAGATTGGTTAAAAACCCTAATTGGACAAGAATAAGCCTAGGGAGGACGAAAATGACCTAAATGTTAATCCAATGACACAACTCAACTTATTGGATGCACAAGATTGGTTAAAAACCCTAATTGGACAAGAATAAGACTATGGAGGACGAAAATGACCTAATTGGACAAGAATAAGCCTAGGGAAGACGAAAATGACCTAATTGATCATCCAATGACATAAACACACCTATTGGATGCACAAGATTGGTTAAAAACCCTAATTGGACCAGAATAAGCCTAGGGAGGACGAAAATGACATAATGTTAATCCAGTGACACAAATGAACTTATTGGATGCACAAGATTGGTTAAAAACCCTAATTGGACAAGAATAAGCCTAGGGAAGACGAAAATGACCTAATTGATCATCCATTGACACAAACACCCCTATTGGATGCACAAGATTGGTTAAAAACCCTAATTGGACAAGAATAAGCCTAGGGAGGACGAAAATGACCTAATTGATCATCCATTGCCACAAACACACCTATTGGATGCACAAGATTGGTTAAAAACCCTAATTGGACAAGAATATGCCTTGGGAGGACGAAAATGACCTAAATGTTAATCCAATGACACAACTCAACTTATTGGATGCACAAGATTGGTTAAAAACCCTAATTGGACAAGAATAAGCCTAGGGAGGACGGAAATGACCTAATTGGTCATCCAATGAAACAAACACACCTATTGGATGCACAAGATTGGTTAAAAACCCTAATTGGACAAGAATATGCCTAGGGAGGACGAAAATGACCTAATTGATCATCCAATGACACAAACACACCTATTGGATGCACAAGATTGGTTAAAAACTCTAATTGGACAAGAATAAGCCGAAGGAGGACGAAAATGACCTAATTGATCATCAAATGACAGAAACACACCTATTGGATGCACAAGATTGGTTAAAAACCCTAGTTGGACAAGAATATGCCTAGCGAGGACGAAAATGACCTAATTGATCATCCAATGACACAAATGAACTTATTGGATGCACATTATTGGTTAAAAACCCTAATTGGACAAGAATAAGCATAGGGAGGACGAAAATGACCTAATTGATCATCCAATGACACAAAACACACCTATTGGATGCACAAGATTGGTTAAAAATCCTAATTGGACAAGATTATGCCTAGGGAGGACGAAATTGACCTAAATGTTAATCCAATGACACAAATGAACTTATTGGATGCACAAGATTGGTTAAAAACCTATTTGGACAAGAATAAGCCTAGGGAGTACGAAAATGACCTAATTGATCATCCAATGACACAAACACACCTATTGGATGCACAAGATTGGTTAAAAACCCTAATTGGACAAGAATATGCCTAGGGAGGACGAAAATGACCTAATTGATCATCCAATGACACAAACACACCTATTGGATGCACAAGATTGGTTAAAAACCCTAATTGGACAACAATAAGCCTATGGAGGACGAAAATGACCTAATTGATCATCCAATGACACAAACACACCTATTGGATGCACAATATTGGTTAAAAACCATAATTAGACAATAATATGCCTAGGGAGGAAGAAAATGACCTAAATATTAATTCAATGACACAAACTAAGTTATTGGATGCACAAGATTGGTTAAAAACTCTAATTGGACAAGAATAAGCCTAGGGAGGACGAAAATGACCTAATTGATCATCCAATGACACAAACACACCTATTGGATACACAAGATTGGTTAAAAACCCTAATTGGACAAGAATAAGCCTAGGGAGGACGAAAATGACCTAATTGATCATCCATTGCCACAAACACACCTATTGGATGCACAAGATTGGTTAAAAACCCTAATTGGACAAGAATAAGCCTAGAGAGGACGAAAATGACCTAATTGATCATCCAATGACACAAACACACCTATTGGATGCACAAGATCGGTTAAAAACCCTAATTGGACAAGAATAAGCCTAGGGAGGACGAAAATGACCTAATTGATCATCCAATGACACAAACACACCTATTGGACGCACAAGATTGGTTAAAAACCCTAATTGGACAAGAATATGCCTAGAGAGGACGAAAATGACCTAATTGATCATCCAATGACACAAATGAACTTATTGGATGCACAAGATTAGTTAAAAACCCTAATTGGACAAGAATAAGCCTAGGGAGGACGAAAATAACCTAATTGATCATCCAATGACACAAACACACCTATTGGATGCACAAGATTGGTCTAAAACTCTAATTGGACAAGAATATGCCTAGGGAGGACGAAAATGACCTAAATGTTAATCCAATGACACAAATGAACTTATTGGATGCACAAGATTGGTTAAAAACCCTAATCAGACAAAATAAGCCTAGGGAGGACGAAAATGACCTAAATGTTAATCCAATGACACAACTCAACTTATTGGATGCACAAGATTGGTTAAAAACCCTAATTGGGCAAGAATAAGCCTAGGGAGGACTAAAATGACCTAATTGATCATCCAATGACACAAACACACCTATTGGATGCACAAGATTGGTTAAAAACCCTAATTGGACAAGAATAAGCCTAGGGAGGACGAAAATCACCTAAATGTTAATCCAATGACACAACTCAACTTATTGGATGCACAAGATTGGTTAAAAACTCTAATTGGACAAGAATAAGCCTAGGGAGGACGAAAATGACCTAATTGAACATCCAATGACACAAACACACCAATTGGATGCACAAGATTCGTTAAAAACCCTAATTGGACAAGAATATGCCTAGGGAGGACGAAAATGACCTAATTGATCATCCAATGACACAAACACACCTATTGGATGCACAAGATTGGTTAAAAACCCTAATTGGACAAGAATATGCCTAGGGAGGACGAAAATGACCTAATTGATCATCCAATGACACAAACACACCTATTGGATGCACAAGATTGGTTAAAAAAACTAATTGGACAAGAATATGCCTAGGGAGGACGAAAATGACCTAATCGATCATCCAATGACACAAACACACCTATTGGATGCAAAAGATTGGTTAAAAACCCTAATTGGACAAGAATAAGCCTAGGGAGGACGAAAATGACCTAATTGATCATCCAATGACACAAACACACCAATTGGATGCACAAGATTGGTTAAAAACCCTAATTGGACAAGAATATGCCTAGGGAGGTCGAAAATGACCTAATTGATCATCCAATGACACAAATGAACTTATTGGATGCACAAGATTAGTTAAAACCCTAATTGGACAAGAATAAGCCTAGGGAGGACGAAAATAACCTAATTGATCATCCAATGACACAAACACACCTATTGGATGCACAAGATTGGTTAAAAACCCTAATTGGACAAGAATAAGCCTAGGGAGGACGAAAATCACCTAAATGTTAATCCAATGACACAACTCAACTTATTGGATGCACAAGATTGGTTAAAAACTCTAATTGGACAAGAATAAGCCTAGGGAGGACGAAAATGACCTAATTGATCATCCAATGAAACAAACACACCAATTGGATGCACAAGATTCGTTAAAAACCCTAATTGGACAAGAATATGCCTAGGGAGGACGAAAATGACCTAATTGATCATCCAATGACACAAACACACCTATTTGATGCACAAGATTGGTTAAAAACCCTAATTGGACAAGAATATGCCTAGGGAGGACGAAAATGACCTAATTGATCATCCAATGACACAAACACACCTATTGGATGCACAAGATTGGTTAAAAAAACTAATTGGACAAGAATATGCCTAGGGAGGACGAAAATGACCTAATCGATCATCCAATGACACAAACACACCTATTGGATGCACAAGATTGGTTAAAAACCCTAATTGGACAAGAATAATCATAGGGAGGACGAAAATGACCTAATTGATCATCCAATGACACAAACACACCAATTGGATGCACAAGATTGGTTAAAAACCATAATTGGACAAGAATATGCCTAGGGAGGACGAAAATGACCTAATTGATCATCCAATGACACAAATGAACTTATTGGATGCACAAGATTAGTTAAAACCCTAATTGGACAAGAATAAGCCTAGGGAGGACGAAAATAACCTAATTGATCATCCAATGACACAAACACACCTATGGGATGCACAAGATTCGTTAAAAAACCTAATTGGACAAGAATATGCCTAGGGAGGACGAAAATGACCTAATTGATCATCCAATGACACAAATGAACTTATTGGATGCACAAGATTAGTTAAAAACCCTAATTGGACAAGAATAAGCCTAGGGAGGACGAAAATAACCTAATTGATCATCCAATGACACAAACACACCTATTGGATGCACAAGATTGCTCTAAAACTCTAATTGGACAACAATATGCCTAGGGAGGACGAAAATGACCTAAATGTTAATCCAATGACACAAATGAACTTATTGGATGCACAAGATTGGTTAAAAACCCTAATCGGAGAAAATAAGCCTAGGGAGGACGAAAATGACCTAAATGTTAATCCAATGACACAACTCAACTTATTGGATGCACAAGATTGGTTAAAAACCCTAATTGGGCAAGAATAAGCCTACGTAGGACGAAAATGACCTAATTGATCATCCAATGACACAACTCAACTTATTGGATGCACAAGATTGGTCAAAAACCCAAATTGGACAAGAATAAGCCTAGGGAGGACGAAAATGACCTAATTGATCATCCAATGACACAAACACACCAATTGGATGCACAAGATTCGTTAAAAACCCTAATTGGACAAGAATATGCCTAGGGAGGACGAAAATGACCTAATTGATCATCCAATGACACAAACACACCTATTGGATGCACAAGATTGGTTAAAAACCCTAATTGGACAAGAATATGCCTAGGGAGGACGAAAATGACCTAATTGATCATCCAATGACACAAACACACCTATTGGATGCACAAGATTGGTTAAAAACCCTAATTGGACAAGAATAAGCCTAGGGAGGACGAAAATGACCTAAATGTTAATCCAATGACACAACTCAATTTATTGGATGCACAAGATTGGTTAAAAACCCTAATTGGACAAGAATAAGCCTAGGAAGGACGAAAATGACCTAATTGATCATCCAATGACACAAACACACCTATTGGATGCACAAGATTGGTTAAAAACCCTAATTGGACAAGAATATGCCTAGGGAGGACGAAAATGACCTAATTGATCATCCAATGACACAAACACACCTATTGGATGCACAAGATTGGTTAAAAACCCTAATTGGACAAGAATATGCCTAGGGAGGACGAAAATGACCTAAATATTAATTCAATTACACAAACAAAGTTATTGGATGCACAAGATTGGTTAAAAACCCTAATTTGACAAGAATAGGCCTAGGGAGGACGTAAATGACCTAATTGATCATCCAATGACACAAACACACCTATTGGATGCACAAGATTGGTTAAAAACCCTAATTGGACAAGAATATGCCTAGGGAGGACGAAAATGACCTAATTGATCATCCAATGACACAAACACACCTATTGGATGCACAAGATTGGTTAAAAACCCTAATTGGACAAGAATATGCCTAGGGAGGACGAAAATGACCTAATTGATCATCCAATGACACAAACACACCTATTGGATGCACAAGATTGGTTAAAAACCCTAATTGGACAAAAATAAGCGTAGGGAGAACGAAAATGACCTAAATATTAATCCAATGACACAACTCAACTTATTGGATGCACAAGATTGGTTAAAAACCCTAATTGGACAAGAATAAGCCTAGGGAGGACGAAAATGACCTAATTGATCATCCAATGACACAAACACACCTATTGGATGCACAAGATTGGTTAAAAACCCTAATTGGACAAGAATATGCCTAGGGAGGACGAAAATGACCTAAATATTAATTCAATGACACAAACAAACTTATTTGAGGCACAAGATTGGTTAAAAACCCTAATTGGCCAAGAATAAGCCTAGGGAGGACGAAAATGACCTAATTGATCATCCAATGACACAAACACACCTATTGGATGCACAAGATTGGTTAAAAACCCTAATTGGACAAGAATAAGCCTAGGGAGGACGAAAATGACCTAATTGATCATCCAATGACACAAACACACCTATTGGATGCACAAGATTGGTTAAAAACCCTAATTGGACAAGAATAAGCCTAGGGAGGACGAAAATGACCTAATTGATCATCCAATGACACAAACACACCTATTGGATGCACAAGATTGGTTAAAAACCATTGTTGGACAAGAATATGGCTAGGGAGGATGAAAATGACCTAATTGATCATCCAATGACACAAATGAACTTATTGGATGCACAAGATTGGTTAAAAACCCTAGTTGGACAAGAATATGCCTAGGGAGGACGAAAATGACCTAATTGATCATCCAATGACACAAACACACCTATTGGATGCACAAGATTGGTTAAAAACCCTAATTGGACAAGAATAAGCCTAGGGAGGACGAAAATGACCTAATTGATCATCCAACGACACAAATACACCTATTGGATGCACAAGATTGGTTAAAAACCCTAATTGGACAAGAATAAGCCTAGGGAGGACGAAAATGACTTAATTGATCATCCAATGACACAAACACACCTATTGGATGCACAAGATTGGTTAAAAACCCTAATTGAACAAGAATATGCCTAGGGAGGACGAAAATGACCTAAATGTTAATCCAATGACACAAATGAACTTATTAGATGTACAAGATTGGTTAAAAACCCTAATTGGACAAGAATAAGCCTAGGGAGGACGAAAATGACCTAAATGTTAATCCAATGACACAACTCAACTTATTGGATGCAGAAGATTGGTTAAAAACCCTTATTGGACAAGAATAAGCCTATGGAGGACAAAAATGACCTAATTGATCATCCAATGACACAAACACACCTATTGGATGCACAAGATTGGTTAAAAACCCTAATTGGACAAGAATAAGCGTAGGGAGAACGAAAATGACCTAAATGTAAATCCAATGACACAACTCAACTTATTGGATGCACAAGATTGGTTAAAAACCCTAATTGGATAAGAATAAGCCTAGGGAGGACGAAAATGACCTAATTGATCATCCAATGACACAAACACACGTATTGGATGCACAAGATTGGTTAAAAACCCTAATTGGACCAGAATATGCTTAGGGAGGACGAAAATGACCTAATTGATCATCCAATGACACAAACACACCTATTGGATGCACAAGATTGGTTAAAAACCCTAATTGGACAAGAATATGCCTAGGGAGGACGAAAATGACCTAAATGTTAATCCAATGACACAAATGAACTTATTAGATGTACAAGATTGGTTAAAAACCCTAATTGGACAAGAATAAGCCTAGGGAGGACGAAAATGACCAAATTGATCATCCAATGACACAAACACACCTATTGGATGCACAAGATTGGTTAAAAACCCTAATTGGACAAGAATAAGCCTAAGGAGGACGAAAATCACCTAATTGATCATCCAAAGACACAAACACACCTATTGGATGCACAAGATTGGTTAAAAACCATAGTTGGACAAGAATATGCCTAGGGAGGACGAAAATGACCTAATTGATCATCCAATGACACAAACACACCTATTGGATGCACAAGATTGGTTAAAAACCCTAATTGGACAAGAATATGCCTAGGGAGGACGAAAATGACCTAATTGATCATCCAATGACACAAACACACCTATTGGATGCACAAGATTGGTTAAAAACCCTAATTGGACAAGAATATGCCCAGGGAGGACGAAAATGACCTAAATGTTAATCTAATGACACAAATGAACTTATTGGATGCACAAGATTGGTTAAAAACCCTAATTGGACAAGAATAAGCCTAGCGAGGACGAAAATGACCTAAATGTTAATCCAATGACACAACTCAACTTATTGGATGCACAAGATTGGTTAAAAACCCTAATTGGACAAGAATAAGCCTAGGGAGGACAAAAATGACCTAATTGATCAACCAATGACACAAACACACCTATTGGATGCATAAGATTGGTTAAAAACCCTAGTTGGACAAGAATATGCCTAGGGAGGACGAAAATGACCTAATTGATCATCCAATGACACAAATGAACTTATTGGATGCACAAGATTGGTTAAAAACCCTAATTGGACAAGATGATGCCTAGGGAGGACGAAAATGACCTAATTGATCATCCAATGACACAAACACACCTATTGGATGCACAAGATTGGTTAAAAACCCTAATTGGACAAGAATATGCCTAGGGAGGACGAAAATGACCTAATTGATCATCCAATGACACAAACACACCTATTGGATGCACAAGATTGGTTAAAAACCCTAATTGGCCAAGAATATGCCTTGGGAGGATGAAAATGACCTAAATGTTAATCCAATGACACAGATGAACTTATTGGATGCACAAGATTGGTTAAAAACCCTAATTGGACAAGAATAAGCCTAGGGAGGACGAAAATGACCTAATTGATCATCCAATGACACAAACACACCTATTGGATGCACAAAATTGGTTAAAAACCCTAGTTGGACAAGAACATGACTAGGGTGGACGAAAATTACCTAATTGATCATCCAATGACACAAACACACCTATTGGATGCACAAGATTGGTTAAAAACCCTAATTGGACAAGAATATGCCTAGGGAGGACGAAAATGACCTAATTGATCATCCAATGACACAAACACACCTATTGGATGCACAAGATTGGTTAAATACCATAATTGGACAAGAATAAGCCTAGGGAGGACGAAAATGACCTAATTGATCATCCAATGACACAAACACACCTATTGGATGCACAAGATTGGTTAAAAACCCTAATTGGACAAGAATATGCCTAGGGAGGACGAAAATGACCTAAATAATAATCCAATGACACAAATGAACTTATTGGATGCACAAGATTGATTAAAAACCCTAATTGGACAAGAATAAGCCTAGGGAGGACGAAAATGACCTAATTGATCATCCAATGACACAAACACACCTATTGGATGTACAAGATTGGTTAAAAACCCTAATTGGACAAGAATAAGCCTAGGGATGACGAAAATGACCTAAATGTTAATCCAATGACACAACTCAACTTATTGGATGCACAAGATTGGTTAAAAACCCTAATTGGACAAGAAAAAGCCTAGGGAGGACGAAAATGACCTAATTGATCATCCAATGACACAAACACACCTATTGGATGCACAAGATTGGTGAAAAACCCTAATTGGACAAGAATGTGCCTAAGGAGGACGAAAATGACCTAAATATTAATTCAATGACACAAACAAACTTATCGGATGCACAACATTGGTTAAAAACCCTAATTGGACAAGAATAAGCCTAGGGACGACGAAAATGACCTAATTGATCATCCAATGACACAAACACACCTATTGGATGCACAAGATTGGTTAAAAACTCTAATTGGACAAGAATAAGCGTAGGGAGAACGAAAATGACCTAAATGTTAATCCAATGATACAACTCAACTTATTGGATGCACAAGATTGGTTAAAAACCCTAATTGGATAAGAATAAGCCTAGGGAGGACGAAAATGACTTAATTGATAAACCAATGACACAAACACACCTATTGGATGCACAAGATTGGTTAAAAACCCTAATTGGACAAGAATATGCCTAGGGAGGACGAAAATGACCTAATTGATCATCCAATGACACAAACACACCTATTGGATGCACAAGATCGGTTAAAAACCCTAATTGGACAAGAATATGCCTAGGGAGGACGAAAATGACCTAATTGATCATCCAATGACACAAGCACACCTATTGGATGCACAAGATTCGTTAAAAACCCTAATTGGACAAGAATATGCCTAGGGAGGACGAAAATGACATAATTGATCATCCAATGACACAAACACACCTATTGGATGCACAAGATTCGTTAAAAACCCTAATTGGACAAGAATATGCCTAGGGAGGACGAAAATGACCTAATTGATCATCCAATGACACAAACACACCTATTGGATGCACAAGATTGGTTAAAAACCCTAATCGGACAAGAATATGCTTAGGGAGGACGAAAATGGCCTAATTGATCATCCAATGACACACACACACCTATTGGATGCACAAGATTGGTTAAAAACCCTAATCGGGCAAGAATATGCCTAGAGAGGACGAAAATGACCTAATTGATCATCCAATGACACAAATGAACTTATTGGATGCACAAGATTAGTTAAAAACCCTAATTGGACAAGAATAAGCCTAGGGAGGACGAAAATAACCTAATTGATCATCCAATGACACAAACACACCTATTGGATGCACAAGATTGGTCTAAAACTCTAATTGGACAGGAATATGTCTAGGGAGGACGAAAATGACCTAAATGTTAATCCAATTACACAAATGAACTTATTGGATGCAGAAGATTGGTTAAAAACCCTAATTGGACAAGAATAAGCCTAGGGAGGACGAAAATGACCTAAATGTTAATCCAATGACACAACTCAACTTATTGGATGCACAAGATTGGTTAAAAACCCTAATTGGGAAAGAATAAGCCTAGGGAGTACGTAAATGACCTAATTGATTATCCAATGACACAACTCAACTTATTGGAGGCACAAGATTGGTTAAAAACCCTAATCGGACAAGAATAAGCCTAGGGAGGACGAAAATGACCTAATTGATCATCCAATGACACAAACACACCTATTGGATGCGCAAGATTGGTTAAAAACCCTAATTGGACAAGAATAAGCCTAGGGAGGACGAAAATGACCTAAATGTTAATCCAATGACACAACACCACTTATTGGAAGCACAAGATTGGTTAAAAACCCTAATTGGGCAAGAATAAGCCTAGGGAGGACGAAAATGACCTAATTGATCATCCAATGACACAAACACACCTATTGGATGCACAAGATTGGTTAAAAACCCTAATTGGACAAGAATAAGCCTAGGGAGGACGAAAATGACCTAAATGTTAATCCAATGACACAACTCAACTTATTGGATGCACAAGATTGGTTAAAAACCCTAATTGGGAAAGAATAAGCCTAGGGAGGACTTAAATGACCTAATTGATTATCCAATGACACAAAGACAACTATTGGATGCAAAAGATTGGTTAAAAACCCTAATTGGACAAGAATAAGCCTAGGGTGGACGAAAATCACCTAAATGTTAATCCAATGACACAACTCAACTTATTGGATGCACAAGATTGGTTAAAAACCCTAATTGGACAAGAATAAGCCTATGGAGGACGAAAATGACCTAATTGATCATCCAATGACACAAATGAACTTATTGGATGCACAAGATTAGTTAAAAACACTAATTGGACAAGAATAAGCCTAGGGAGGACGAAAATAACCTAATTGATCATCCAATGACACAAACACACCTATTGGATGCACAATATTGGTCTAAAACTCTAATTGGACAAGAATATGCCTAGGGAGGACGGAAATGACCTAAATGTTAATCCAATGACACAAATGAACTTATTGGATGCACAAGATTGGTTAAAAACCCTAATTGGACAAGAATAAGCCTACGGAGGACGAAAATGACCTAATTGATCATCCAATGACACAAACAAAACTATTGGATGCAAAAGATTGGTTAAAAACCCTAATTGGACAAGAATATGCCTAGGGAGTACGAAAATGACCTAATGGATCATCCAATGACACAAATGAACTTATTGGATGCACAAGATTAGTTAAAAACCCTAATTGGACAAGAATAAGCCTAGGGAGGACGAAAATAACCTAATTGATCATCCAATGACACAAACACACCTATTGGATGCACAAGATTGGTTAAAAACCCTAATATTAATTCAATGACACAAACAAACTTATCGGATGCACAAGATTGGCTAAAAACCCTAATTGGACAAGAATAAGCCTAGGGAGGAAGAAAATGACCTAATTGATCATCCAATGACACAAACACACCTATTGGATGCACAAGATTGGTTAAAAACCCTAATTGGACAAGAATAAGCCTAGGGAGGACGAAAATGACCTAAATGTTAATCCAATGACACAACTCAACTTATTGGATGCACAAGATTGGTTAAAAACCCTAATTAGACAAGAATATGCCTAGGGAGGACGAAAATAACCTAATTGATCATCCAATGACACAAACACACCTATTGGATGCACAAGATTGGTTAAAAACCCTAATTGGACAAGAATATGCCTAGGGAGGACGAAAATGACCTAATTGATCATCCAATGACACAAACACACCTGTTGGATGCACAAGATTGGTTAAAAACCCAAATTGGACAAGAATAAGCCTAGGGAGGACGAAAATGACATATTTGATCATCCAATGACACAAACACACCTATTGGATGCACAAGATTGGTTAAAAACCCTAATTGGACAAGAATAAGCCTAGGGAGGACGAAAATGACCTAAATGTTAATCCAATGACACAACTCAACTTATTGGATGCACAAGATTGGTTAAAAACCCTAATTGGGCAAGAATAAGCCTAGGGAGAACGAAAATGACCTAATCGATCATCCAATGACACAAACACACCTATTGGATGCACAAGATTGGTTAAAAACCCTAATTGGACAAGAATAAGCCTAGGGAGGACGAAAATGACCTAAATGTTAATCCAATGACACAACTCAACTTATTGGATGCACAAGATTGGTTAAAAACCCTAATTGGGAAAGAATAAGCCTAGGGAGGACGAAAATAACCTAATTGATCATCCAATGACACAAACACACCTATTGGATGCACAAGATTGGTTAAAAACCCTAATTGGACAAGAATATGCCTAGGGAGGACGAAAATGACCTAATTGATCATCCAATGACACAAATGAACTTATTGGATGCACAAGATTAGTTAAAAACCCTAATTGGACACGAATAAGCCTAGGGAGGACGAAAATAACATAATTGATCATCCAATGACACAAACACACCTATTGGATGCATAAGATTGGTTAAAATCCCTAATTGGACAAGAATATGCCTAGGGAGGATGAAAATGACCTAAATGCTAATCCAATGACACAACTCAAATTATTGGATGCACAAGTTTGGTTAAAAACCTTAATTGGGCAAGAATAAGCCTAGGGAGGACGAAAATGACCTAATTGATCATCCAATGACACAAACACACCTATTGGATGCACAAGATTGGTTAAAAACCCTAATTGGACAAGAATAAGCCTAGGGAGGACGAAATTGACCTAATTGATCATCCATTGCCACAAACACACCTATTGGATGCACAAGATTGGTTAAAAACCCTAATTGGACAAGAATATGCCTAGGGAGGACGAAAATGACCTAATTGATCATCCAATGACACAAACACACCTATTGGATGCACAAGATTGGTTAAAAACCCTAATTGGACAAGAATAAGCCTAGGGAGGACGATAATGACCTAATCGATCATCCAATGAAACAAACACATCTATTGGATGCACAAGATTCGTTAAAAACCCTAATTGGACAAGAATATGCCTAGGGAGGACGAAAATGACCTAATTGATCATCCAATGACACAAACACACCTATTGGATGCACAAGATTGGTTAAAAACCCTAATTGGACAAGAATATGCCTAGGGAGGACGAAAATGACCCAATTGATCATCCAATGACACAAATGAACTTATTGGATGCACAAGATTAGTTAAAAACCCTAATTGGACAAGAATAAGCCTAGGGAGGACGAAAATAACCTAATTGATCATCCAATGACACAAACACACCTATTGGATGCACAAGATTGGTTAAAAACCCTAATTGGACAAGAAAAAGCCTAGGGAGGACGAAAATGACCTAATTGATCATCCAATGACACAAACACGCCTATTGGATGCACAAGATTGGTTAAAAACCCTAATTGGACATGAATAAGCCTAGGGAGGACGAAAATGACCTAATTGATCATCCATTGCCACAAACACACATATTGGATGCACAAGATTGGTTAAAAACCCTAATTGGACAAGAATATGCCTAGGGAGGACGAAAATGACCTAATTGATCATCCAGTGACATAAACACACGTATTGGATGCACAAGATTGGTTAAAAACCCTAATTGGACAAGAATATTCCTAGGGAGGACGAAAATGACCTAATTGATCATCCAATGACACAAATGAACTTATTGGATGCACAAGATTAGTAAAAAACCCTAATTGGACAAGAATATGCCTAGGGAGGACGAAAATAACCTAATTGATCATCCAATGACACAAACACACCTATTGGATGCACAAGATTGGTTAAAAACCCTAATTGGACAAGAATATGCCTAGGGAGGACGAAAATGACCTAAATGTTAATCCAATGACACAAATGAACTTATTGGATGCACAAGATAGGTTAAAAACCCTAATTGGACAAGAATAAGCCTAGGGAGTACGAAAATGACCTAATTGATCATCCAATGACACAAACACACCTATTGGATGCACAAGATTGGTTAAAAACCCTAATTGGACAAGAATATGCCTAGGGAGGACGAAAATGACCTAATTGATCATCCAATGACACAAACACACCTATTGGATGCACAAGATTGGTTAAAAACCCTAATTGGACAAGAATATGCCTAGAGAGGACGAAAATGGCCTAATTGATCATCCAATTACACAAACACACCTATTGGATGCACAAGATTGGTTAAAAACCCTAATTGGACAAGAATAAGCCTAGGGAGGACGAAAATGACCTAAATGTTAATCCAATGACACAACTCAACTTATTGGATGCACAAGATTGGTTAAAAACCCTAATTGGACAAGAATAAGCCTATGGAGGACGAAAATGACCTAATTGATCATCCAATGACACAAACACACCTATTGGATGCACAAGATTGGTTAAAAACCCTAATTGGACAAGAATAAGCCTAGGGAGGACGAAAATGACCTAAATCTTAATCCAATGACACAACTCAACTTATTGGATGCACAAGATTGGTTAAAAATCCTAATTGGACAAGAATAAGCCTAGGGAGTACGAAAATGACCTAATTGATCATCCAATAACATAAACACACCTATTGGATGCACAAGATTGGTTAAAAACCCTAATTGGACAAGAATATGCCTAGGGAGGACGAAAATGACCTAAATATTAATTCAATGACACAAACAAACTTATCGGATGCACAAGATTGGTTAAAAACCCTAATTGGACAAGAATATGCCTAGGGAGGACGAAAAGGACCTAATTGATCATCCAATGACACAAACACACCTATTGGATGCACAAGATTGGTTAAAAACCCTAATTGGACAAGAATAAGCATAGGGAGGACGAAAATGACCTAATTGATCATCCAATGACACAAACACACCTATTGGATGCACAAGATTGGTTAAAAACCCTAATTGGACAAGAATATGCCTAGGGAGGACGAAAATGACCTAAATATTAATTCAATGACACAAACAAACTTATCGGATGCACAAGATTGGTTAAAAACCCTAATTGGACAAGAATATGCCTAGGGAGGACGAAAATAACCTAATTGATCATCCAATGACACAAACACACCTATTGGATGCACAAGATTGGTTAAAAACCCTAATTGGACAAGAATATGCCTAGGGAGAACGAAAATCACCTAATTGATCATCCAATGACACAAACACACCTATTGGATGCACAAGATTGGTTAAAAACCCTAATTGGACAAGAATAAGCCTAGGGAGGACGAAAATGACCTAAATGTTAATCCAATGACACAACTCAACTTATTGGATGCACAAGATTGGTTAATAACCCTAATTGGACAAGAATAAGCCTAGGGAGGACGAAAATGACCTAATTGATCATCCAATGACACAAACACACCAATTGGATGCACAAGATTGGTTAAAAACCCTAATTGGAAAAGAATAAGCCTAGGGAGGACGAAAATGACCTAATTGATCATCCAATGACACAAACACACCTATTGGATGCACAAGATTGGTTAAAAACCATAATTGGACAAGAATATGCCTAGGGAGGACGAAAATGACCTAAATATTAATTCAATGACACAAACAAAGTTATTAATAGCACAAGATTGGTTAAAAACCCTAATTGGACAAGAATAAGCCTAGGGAGGACGAAAATGACCTAATTGATCATCCATTGCAACAAACACACCTATTGGATGCACAAGATTGGTTAAAAACCCTAATTGGACAAGAATATGCCTAGGGAGGACGAAAATGACCTAATTGATCATCCAATGACATAAACACACGTATTGGATGCACAAGATTGGTTAAAAACCCTAATTGGACAAGAATATTCCTAGGGAGGACGAAAATGACCTAATTGATCATCCAATGACACAAATGAACTTATTGGATGCACAAGATTAGTAAAAAACCCTAATTGGACAAGAATATGCCTAGGGAGGACGAAAATAACCTAATTGATCATCCAATGACACAAACACACCTATTGGATGCACAAGATTGGTTAAAAACCCTAATTGGACAAGAATATGCCTAGGGAGGACGAAAATGACCTAAATGTTAATCCAATGACACAAATGAACTTATTGGATGCACAAGATTGGTGAAAAACCCTAATTGGACAAGAATATGCCTAGGGAGGACGAAAATGACCTAAATGTTAATCCAATGACACAAATGAACTTATTGAATGCACAAGATTGGTTAAAAACCCTAATTGGACAAGAATAAGCCTAGGGAGGACGAAAATGACCTAAATGTTAATCCAATGACACAACTCAACTTATTGGATGCACAAGAATGGTTAAAAACCCTAATTGGACAAGAATAAGCCTATGGAGGACGAAAATGACCTAATTGATCATCCAATGACACAAACACACCTATTGGATGCACAAGATTGGTTAAAAACCCTAATTGGACAAGAATAAGCCTAGGGAGGACGAAAATGACCTAATTGAACATCCAATGACACAAACACACCAATTGGATGCACAAGATTCGTTAAAAACCCTAATTGGACAAGAATATGCCTAGGGAGGACGAAAATGACCTAATTGATCATCCAATGACACAAACACACCTATTGGATGCACAAGATTGGTTAAAAAAACTAATTGGACAAGAATATGCCTAGGGAGGACGAAAATGACCTAATCGATCATCCAATGACACAAACACACCTATTGGATGCACAAGATTGGTTAAAAACCCTAATTGGACAAGAATAAGCATAGGGAGGACGAAAATGACCTAATTGATCATCCAATGACACAAACACACCAATTGGATGCACAAGATTAGTTAAAAACCCTAATTGGACAAGAATATGCCTAGGGAGGACGAAAGTGACCTAATTGATCATCCAATGACACAAATGAACTTATTGGATGCACAAGATTAGTTAAAACCCTAATTGGACAAGAATAAGCCTAGGGAGGACGAAAATAACCTAATTGATCATCCAATGACACAAACACACCTATTGGATGCACAAGATTCGTTAAAAAACCTAATTGGACAAGAATATGCCTAGGGAGGACGAAAATGACCTAATTGATCATCCAATGACACAAATGAACTTATTGGATGCACAAGATTGGTTAAAAACCCTAATTGGACAAGAATAAGCCTAGGGAGGACGAATATGACCTAAATGTTAATCCAATAACACAAATGAACTTATTGGATGCACAAGATTGGTTAAAAACCCTAATTGGACAAGAATAAGCCTAGGGAGAACGAAAATGACCTAAATGTTAATCCAATGACACAACTCAACTTATTGGATGCACAAGATTGGTTAATAACCCTAATTGGACAAGAATAAGCCTAGGGAGGACGAAAATGACCTAATTGATCATCCAATGACACAAACACACCAATTGGATGCACAAGATTGGTTAAAAACCCTAATTGGGAAAGAATAAGCCTAGGGAGGACGAAAATGATCTAATTGATTATCCAATGACACAAAACACCTATTGGATGCACAAGATTGGTTAAAAACCCTAATTATACAAGAATAAGCCTAGGGAGGACGAAAATAACCTAATTGATCATCCAATGACACAAAGACAACTATTGGATGCAAAAGATTGGTTAAAAACCCTAATTGGACAAGAATAAGCCTAGGGTGGACGAAAATCACCTAAATGTTAATCCAATGACACAACTCAACTTATTGGATGCACAAGATTGGTTAAAAACCCTAATTGGACAAGAATAAGCCTATGGAGGACGAAAATGACCTAATTGATCATCCAATGACACAAATGAACTTATTGGATGCACAAGATTAGTTAAAAACACTAATTGGACAAGAATAAGCCTAGGGAGGACGAAAATAACCTAATTGATCATCCAATGACACAAACACACCTATTGGATGTACAAGATTGGTCTAAAACTATAATTGGACAAGAATATGCCTAGGGAGGACGAAAATGACCTAAATGTTAATCCAATGACACAAATGAACTTATTGGATGCACAAGATTGGTTAAAAACCCTAATCGGAGAAAATAAGCCTAGGGAGGACGAATATGACCTAAATGTTAATCCAATAACACAAATGAACTTATTGGATGCACAAGATTGGTTAAAAACCCTAATTGGACAAGAATAAGCCTAGGGAGAACGAAAATGACCTAAATGTTAATCCAATGACACAACTCAACTTATTGGATGCACAAGATTGGTTAATAACCCTAATTGGACAAGAATAAGCCTAGGGAGGACGAAAATGACCTAATTGATCATCCAATGACACAAACACACCAATTGGATGCACAAGATTGGTTAAAAACCCTAATTGGGAAAGAATAAGCCTAGGGAGGACGAAAATGATCTAATTGATTATCCAATGACACAAAACACCTATTGGATGCACAAGATTGGTTAAAAACCCTAATTATACAAGAATAAGCCTAGGGAGGACGAAAATAACCTAATTGATCATCCAATGACACAAACACACCTATTGGATGCACAAGATTGGTTAAAACCCCTAATTGGACAAGAATATGCCTAGGGAGGAAGAAAATGACCTAAATGTTAATCCAATGACACAAACTAACTTATTGGATGCACAAGATTGGTTAAAAACCCTAATTGGATAAGAATAAGCCTAGGAAGGATGGAAATGACCTAAATGTTAATCCAATGACACAACTCAACTTATTGGATGCACAAGATTGGTTAAAAACCCTAATTGGACAAGAATAAGCCTATGGAGGACGAAAATGACCTAATTGATCATCCAATGACACAAACACACCTATTGGATGCACAAGATTGGTTAAAAACCCTAATTGGACAAGAATAAGCCTAGGGAGGACGAAAATGACCTAAATGTTAATCCAATGACACAACTCAACTTATTGGATGCACAAGATTGGTTAAAAACCCTAATTGGACAAGAATAAGCCTATGGAGTACGAAAATGACCTAATTGATCATCCAATGACACAAACTCACCTATTGGATGCACAAGATTGGTTAAAAACCCTAATTGGACAAGAATATGCCTAGGGAGGACGAAAATAACCTGACTATTAATTCAATGACACAAACAAACTTATCGGATGCACAAGATTGGTTAAAAACCCTAATTGGACAAGAATAAGCCTAGGGACAACGAAAATGACCTAATTGATCATCCAATGACACAAACACACCTATTGGATGCACAAGATTGGTTAAAAACCCTAATTGGACAAGAATAAGCCTAGGGAGGACGAAAATGACCTAATTGATCATCCAATGACACAAACACACCTATTGGATGCACAAGATTGGTTAAAAACCCAAATTGGACAAGAATATGCCTAGGGGGGACAAAAATGACCTAATTGATCATCCAATGACACAAATGAACTTATTGGATGTACAAGATTAGTTAAAAACCCTAATTGGACAAGAATAAGCCTTGGGAGGACGAAAATAACCTAATTGATCCTCCAATGACACAAACACACCTATTGGATTCACAAGATTGGTTAAAAACCCTAATTGGACAATAATATGCCTAGGGAAGACGAAAATGACCTAAATGTTAATCCAATGACACAAATGAACTTATTGGATGCACAAGATTGGTTAAAAACCCTAATTGGACAAGAATAAGCCTAGGGAGGACGAAAATAACCTAATTGATCATCCAATGACACAAACACACCTATTGGATGCACAAGATTGGTTAAAAACCCTAATTGGACAAGAATACGCCTACGGAGGACGAAAATGACCTAATTGATCATCCAATGACACAAACACACCTATTGGATGCACAAGATTGGTTAAAAACCCTAATTGAACAAGAATATGCCTAGGGAGGACGAAAATGACCTAATTGATCATCCAATGACACAAATGAACTTATTGGATGCACAAGATTAGTTAAAAACCCTAATTGGACAAGAATATGCCTAGGGAGGACGAAAATGACCTAATTGATCATCCAATGACACAAAGACACCTATTGGATGCACAAGATTGGTTAAAAACCCTAATTGGACAAGAAAATGCCTAAGGAGGACGAAAATGACCTAAATATTAATTCAATGACACAAACAAACTTATCGGATGCACAAGATTGGTTAAAAACCCTAATTGGACAAGAATAAGCCTAGGGAGGACGAAAATGACCTAATTGATCATCCAATGACACAAACACACCTATTGGATGCACAAGATTGGTTAAAAACCCTAATTGGACAAGAATAAGCCTAGGGAGGACGAAAATGACCTAATTGATCATCCAATGACACAAACACACCTATTGGACGCACAAGATTGGTTAAAAACCCTAATTGGACAAGAATATGTCCAGGGAGGACGAAAATGACCTAATTGATCATCCAATGACACAAATGAACTTATTGGATGCACAAGATTAGTTAAAAACCCTAATTGGACAAGAATAAGCCTAGGGAGGACGAAAATAACCTAATTGATCATCCAATGACACAAACACACCTATTGGATGCACAAGATTGGTCTAAAACTCTAATTGGACAAGAATATGCCTAGGGAGGACGAAAATGACCTAAATGTTAATCCAATGACACAAATGAACTTATTGGATGCACAAGATTGGTTAAAAACCCTAATTGGACGAGAATAAGCCTAGGGAGGACGAAAATGACCAAAATGTTAATCCAATGATACAACTCAACTTATTGGATGCACAAGATTGGTTAAAAACCCTAATTGGGCAAGAATAAGCCTAGGGACGACGAAGATGACCTAATTGATCATCCAATGACACAAACACACCTATTGGATGCACAAGATTGGTTAAAAACCCTAATTGGACAAGAATAAGCCTAGGGAGGACGAAAATGACCTAAATGTTAATCCAATGACACAACTCAACTTATTGGATGCACAAGATTGGTTAAAAACACTAATTGGACAAGAATAAGCCTAGGGAGGACGAAAATGACCTAAATGTTAATCCAATGACACAACTCAACTTATTGGATGCACAAGATTGGTTAAAAACCCTAATTGGACAAGAATAAGCCTAGGGAGGACTAAAATGACCTAATTGATCATCCAATGACACAAACACACCAATTGGATGCACAAGATTCGTTAAAAACCCTAATTGGACAAGAATATGCCTAGGGAGGACGAAAATGACCTAATTGATCATCCAATGACACAAACACACCTATTGGATGCACAAGATTGGTTAAAAACCCTAATTGGACAAGAATATGCCTAGGGAGGACAAAAATGACCTAATTGGTCATCCAATGACACAAACACACCTATTGGATGCACAAGATTGGTTAAAAACCCTAATTGGACAAGAATAAGCCTAGGGAGGACGAAAATAACCTAATTGATCATCCAATGACACAAACACACCTATTGGATGCACAAGATTGGTTAAAAACCCTAATTGGACAAGAATATGCCTAGGGAGGATGAAAAAGACCTAAATGTTAATCCAATGACACAAATGAACTTATTGGATGCACAAGATTGGTTAGAAACCCTAATTGGACAAGAATAAGCCTAGGGAGGACGAAAACGACCTAAATGTTAATCCAATGACACAACTCAACTTATTGGATGCACAAGATTGGTTAAAAACCCTAATTGGACAAGAATAAGCCTATGGAGGACGAAAATGACCTAATTGATCATCCAATGACACAAACACACCTATTGGATGCACAAGATAGGTTAAAAACCGTAATTGGACATGAATAAGCCTAGGGAGGACGAAAATAACCTAATTGATCATCCAATGACACAAACACACCTATTGGATGCACAAGATTGGTCTAAAACTCTAATTGGACAAGAATATGCCTAGGGAGGACGAAAATGACCTAAATGTTAATCCAATGACACAAATGAACTTATTGGATGCACAAGATTGGTTAAAAACCCTAATTGGACAAGAATAAGCCTAGGGAGGACGAAAATGAACTAAATGTTAAACCAATGACACAACTCAACTTATTGGAAGCACAAGATTGGTTAAAAACCCTAATTGGGAAAGGATAAGCCTAGGGAGGATGAAAATGACCTAATTGATCATCCAATGACACAAACACACCTATTGGATGCACAAGATTGGTTAAAAACCCTAATTGGACAAGAATAAGCCTAGGGAGGACGAAAATGACCTAAATGTTAATCCAATGACACAACTCAACTTATTGGATGCACAAGATTGGTTAAAAACCCTAATTGGACAAGAATAAGCCTAGGGAGGACGAAAATAACCTAATTGATCATCCAATGACACAAACACACCTATTGGATGCACAAGATTGGTTAAAAACCCTAATTGGACAAGAATATGCCTAGGGAGGAAGAAAATGACCTAAATGTTAATCCAATGACACAAATGAACTTATGGGATGCACAAGATTGGTTAAAAATCCTAATTGGACAAGAATAAACCTAGGGAGGACGAAAATGACCTAAATGCCAATCCAATGACACAACTCAACTTATTGGATGCACAAGATTGGTTAATAACCGTAGTTGGACAAGAATATGCCTAGGGAGGACGAAAATGACCTAATTGATCATCCAATGACACAAATAAACTTATTGGATGCACAAGATTTGTTAAAAACCCTAGTTGTACAAGAATATACCTAGGGAGGACGAAAATGACCTAATTGATCATCCAATGACACAAATGAACTTATTGGATGCACAAGATTTGTTAAAAACCCTAATTGGACAAGAATAAGCCTAGGGAGGACGAAAATGACCTAATTGATCATCCAATGACACAAACACACCTATTGGATGCACAAGATTGGTTAAAAACCCTAATTGGACAAGAATAAACCTAGGGAGGACGAAAATGACCTAATTGATCATCCAATGACACAAACACACCTATTGGATGCACAAGATTGGTTAAAAACCCTAATTGGACAAGAATAAGCCTACGGAGGACGAAAATGACCTAATTGATCATCCAATGACACAAATGAACGTATTGGATGCAAAAGATTAGTTAAAAACCCTAATTGGACAAGAATATGCCTAGGGAGGACGAAAATAACCTAATTGATCATCCAATGACACAAACACACCTATTGGATGCACAAGATTGGTTAAAAACCCTAATTGGACAAGAATATGCCTAGGGAGGACGAAAATGACCTAATTGATCATCCAATGACACAAACACACCTATTGGATGCACAAGATTGGTTAAAAACCCTAATTGGACAACAATAAGCCTAGGGAGGACGAAAATGACCTAATTGATCATCCAATGAAACAAACACACCTATTGGATGCACAAGATTGGTTAAAAACCCTAATTGGACAAGAATATGCCTAGGGAGGACGAAAATGACCTAAATATTAATTCAATGACACAAACAAAGTTATTGGATGCACAAGATTGGTTAAAACCCTAATTGTACAAGAATAAGCCTAAGGAGGACGAAAATGACCTAATTGATCATCCAATGACACAAACACACCTATTGGAAGCACAAGATTGGTTAAAAACCCTAATTGGACAAGAATATGCCTAGGGAGGACGAAAATGACCTAAATGTTAATCCAATGACACAAATGAACTTTTTGGATGCACAAGATTGGTTAAAAACCCTAATTGGACAAGAATATGCCTAGGGAGGATGAAAATGACCTAAATGTTAATCCAAAGACACAACTCAACTTATTGGATGCACAAGATTGGTTAAAAACCCTAATTGGACAAGAATAAGCCTATGGAGGACGAAAATGACCTAATTGATCATCCAATGACACAAACACACCTATTGGATGCACAAGATTGGTTAAAAACCCTAATTGGACAAGAATAAGCCTAGGGAGGACGAAAATGACCTAAATGTTAATCCAATGACACAACTCAACTTATTGGATGCACAAGATTGGTTAAAAACCCTAATTGGGAAAGAATAAGCCTAGGGAGGACGAAAATGACCTAATTGATTATCCAATGACACAAAACACCTATTGGTTGCACAAGATTGGTTAAAAACCCTAATTATACAAGAATAAGCCTAGGGAGGACGAAAATAACCTAATTGATCATCCAATGACACAAACACACCTATTGGATGCACAAGATTGATTAAAACCCCTAATTGGACAAGAATATGCCTAGGGAGGAAGAAAATGACCTAAATGTTAATCCAATGACACAAATTAACTTATTGGATGCACAAGATTGGTTAAAAACCTTAATTGGATAAGAATAAGCCTAGGAAGGATGGAAATGACCTAAATGTTAATCCAATGACACAACTCAGCTTATTGGATGCACAAGATTGGTTAAAAACCCTAATTGGACAAGAATAAGCCTATGGAGGACGAAAATGTCCTAATTGATCATCCAATGACACAAACACACCTATTGGATGCACAATATTGGTTAAAAACCCGAATTGGACAAGAATAAGCCTAGGGAGGACGAAAATGACCTAAATGTTAATCCAATGACACAACTCAACTTATTGGATGCACAAGATAGGTTAAAAACCCTAATAGGACAATAATAAGCCTACGGAGTACGAAAATGACCTAATTGATCATCCAATGACACAAACACACCTATTGGATGCACAAGATTGGTTAAAAACCCTAATTGGACAAGAATATGCCTAGGGAGGACGAAAATGACCTAAATATTAATTCAATGACACAAACAAACTTATCGGATGCACAAGATTGGTTAAAAACCCTAATTGGACAAGAATCAGCCTAGGGACGACGAAAATGACCTAATTGATCATCCTATGACACAAACACACCTATTAGATGCACAAGATTGGTTAAAAACCCTAATTGGACAAGAATAAGCCTAGGGAGGACGAAAATGACCTAATTGATCATCCAATGACACAAACACACCTATTGGATGCACAAGATTGGTCTAAAACTCTAATTGGACAAGAATATGCCTAGGGAGGACGAAAATGACCTACATGTTAATCCAATGACACAAATGAACTTATTGGATGCACAAGATTGGTTAAAAACCCTAATCGGACAAAATAAGCCTAGGGAGGACGAACATGACCTAAATGTTAATCCAATGACACAACTCAACTTATTGGATGCACAAGATTGGTTAAAAACCCTAATTGGGCAAGAATAAGCCTAGGGAGGACGAAAATGACCTAATTGATCATCCAATGACACAAACACACCTATTGGATGCACAAGATAGGTTAAAAACCCTAATTGGACAAGAGTATGCCTAGGGAGGACGAAAATGACCTAAATATTAATTCAATGACACAAACAAACTTATCGGATACACAAGATTGGTTAAAAACCTTAATTGGACAAGAATAAGCCTAGGGACGACGAAAATGACCTAATTGATCATCCAATGACACAAACACACCTATTGGATGCACAAGATTGGTTAAAAACCCTAATCGGACAAAATAAGCCTAGGGAGGACGAAAATGACCTAAATGTTAATCCAATGACACAACTCAACTTATTGGATGCACAAGATTGGTTAAAAACCCTAATTGGGCAAGAATAAGCCTAGGGAGGACGAAAATGACCTAATTGATCATCCAATGACACAAACACACCTATTGGATGCACAAGATTGGTTAAAAACCCTAATTGGACAAGAATAAGCCTAGGGAGAACGAAAATGACCTAATTGATCATCCAATGACACAAACACACCAATTGGATGCACAAGATTGGTTAAAAACCCTAATTGGGAAAGAATATGCCTAGGGAGGACGAAAATGACCTAAATGTTCATCCAATGACACAACTCAACTTATTGGATGGACAAGATTTGTTAAAAACCCTAATTTGACAAGAATATGCCTAGGGAGGACGAAAATGACCTAATTGATCATCCAATTACACAAATGAACTTATTGGATGCACAAGATTAGTTAAAAACCCTAATTGGACAAGAATAAGCCTAGGGAGGACAAAAATAACCTAATTGATCATCCAATGACACAAAAACACCTATTGGATGCACAAGATTGGTTAAAAACCCTAATTGGACAAGAATAAGCCTAGGGAGGACGAAAATGACCTAAATGTTAATCCAATGACACAACTCAACTTATTGGATGCACAAGATTGGTTAAAAACCCTAATTGGGCAAGAATAAGCCTAGGGGGGGACGAAAATGACCTAATTGATCATCCAATGACACAAACACACCTATTGGATGCACAAGATTGGTTAAAAACTCTAATTGGACAAGAATATGCCTAGGGAGGACGAAAATGACCTAAATGTTAATCCAATGACACAACTCAACTTATTGGATGCACAAGATTGGTTAAAAACCCTAATTTGACAAGAATATGCCTAGGGAGGACGAAAATGACCTAATTGATCATCCAATTACACAAATGAACTTATTGGATGCACAAGATTTGTTAAAAACCCTAATTGGACAAGAATAAGCCTAGGGAGGACGAAAATAACCTAATTGATCATCCAATGACACAAACACACCTATTGGATGCACAAGATTGGTCTAAAACTATAATTGGACAAGAATATGCCGAGGGAGGACGAAAATGACCTAAATGTTAATCCAATGACACAAATGAACTTATTGGATGCACAAGATTGGTTAAAAACTCTAATCGGACAAAATAAGCCTAGGGAGGACGAAAATGACCTAAATGTTAATCCAATGACACAACTCAACTTATTGGAAGCACAAGATTGGTTAAAAACCCTAATTGGGCATGAATAAGCCTTGGGAGGACGAAAATGACCTAATTGATCATCCAATGACACAAACGCACCTATTGGATGCCCAAGATTGGTTAAAAACCCTAATTGGACAAGAATATGCCTAGGGAGGACGAAAATGACCTAATTGATCATCCAATGACACAAACACACCTATTGGATGCACAAGATTGGTTAAAAACCCTAATTGGACAAGAATAAGCCTAGGGAGGACGAAAATGACCTAATTGATCATCCAATGACACAAACACACCTATAGGATGCACAAGATTGGTTAAAAATCCTAATTGCACAAAAATAAGCCTAGGGAGTACGAAAATGACCTAATTGATCATCTATTGCCACAAACACACCTATTGGATGCACAAGATTGGTTAAGCACCTATTGGATGCACAAGATTGGTTAAAAACCCTAATTGGACAAGAATAAGCCTAGGGAGGACGAAAATAACCTAATTGATCATCCAATGACACAAACACACCTATTGGATGCACAAGATTGGTTAAAAACCCTAATTGGACAAGAATAAGCCTACGTAGGACGAAAATGACCTAATTGATCATCCAATGACACAAACACACCTATTGGATGCACAAGATTGGTTAAAAACCCTAATTGTACAAGAATAAGCCTAGGGAGGACGAAAATGACCTAATTGATCATCCAATGACACAAACACACCTATTGGATGCACAAGATTGGTTAAAAACCCTAGTTGGACAAGAATATGCCTAGGGAGGACGAAAATGACCTAATTGATCATCCAATGACACAAATGAACTTATTGGATGCACAAGATTGGTTAAAAACCCTAGTTGTACAAGAATATACATAGGGAGGACGAAAATGACCTAATTGATCATCTAATGACACAAATGAACTTATTGGATGTACAAGATTTGTTAAAAACCCTAATTGGACAAGAATAAGCCTAGGGAGGACGAAAATGACCTAATTGATCATCCAATGACACAAACACACCTATTGGATGCACAAGATTGGTTAAAAACCCTAATTGGACAAGAATAAGCCTAGGGAGGACGAAAATGACCTAATTGATCATCCAATGACACAAACACACCTATTGGATGCACAAGATTGGTTAAAAACCCTAATTGGACAAGAATAAGCCTAGGGAGGACGAAAATGACCTAATTGATCATCCAATGACACAAACACACCTATTGGATGCATAAGATTGGTTAAAAACCCTAATTGGACAAGAATAAGCTTAGGGAGGACGAAAAATGACCTAATTGATCATCCAATGACACAAACACACCTATTGGATGCACAAGATTGGTTAAAAACCCTAATTGGACAAGAATAAGCCTAGGGAGGACGAAAATGACCTAATTGATCATCCAATGACACAAACACACCTATTGGATGCACAAGATTGGTTAAAAACCCTAATTGGACAAGAATATGCCTAGGGAGGACGAAAAGGACCTAAATATTAATTCAATGACACAAACAAACTTATTGGATGAACAAGATTGGTTAAAAACCCTAATTGGACAAGAATAAGCCTAGCGAGGACGAAAATGACCTAATAGATCATCCAATGACACAAACACACCTATTGGATGCACAAGATTGGTTAAAAACCCTAATTGGACAAGAATAAGCCTAGGGAGGATGAAAATGACCTAATTGATCATCCAAAGACACAAACACACCTATTGGATGCACAAGATTGGTTAAAAACCCTAGTTGGACAAGAATATGCCTAGGGAGGACGAAAATGACCTAATTGATCATCCAATGACACAAATGAACTTATTGGATGCACAAGATTGGTTAAAAACCCTAATTGGACAAGAATAAGCATAGGGAGGACGAAAATGACCTAATTGATCATCCAATGACACAAACACACCTATTGGATGCACAAGATTGGTGAAAAACCCTAATTGGGCAAGAATAAGCCTAGGGAGGACGAAAATGACCTAATTGATCATCCAATGACACAAACACACCTATTGGATGCACAAGATTGGTTAAAAACCCTAATTGGACAAGAATATGCCTAGGGAGGGTGAAAATGACCTAAATGTTAATCCAATTACACAAATGAACTTATTGGATGCACAAGATTGGTTAAAAACCCTAATTGGACAAGAATAAGCCTATGGAGGACGAAAATGACCTAATTGATCATCCAATGACACAAACACACCTATTGGATGCACAAGATTGGTAAAAAAACCTAATTGGACAAGAATAAGCCTAGGGATGACGAAAATGACCTAAATGTTAATCCAATGACACAACTCAACTTATTGGATGCACAAGATTGGTTAAAACCCCTAATTGGACAAGAATAAGCCTAGGGAGGAAGAAACTGACCTAAGTGATCATCCAATGACACAAACACACCTATTGGATGCACAAGATTGGTTAAAAACCCTAATTGGACAAGAATAAGCCTAGGGAGGACGAAAATGACCTAATTGATCATCCAATGACACAAACACACCTATTGGATGCACAAGATTGGTTAAAAACCCTAATTGGACAAGAATATGCCTAGGGAGGACGAAAATGACCTAAATATTAATTCAATGACACAAACAAACTTATCGGATGCACAAGATTGGTTAAAAACCCTAATTGGACAAGAATAAGCCTAGGGACGACGAAAATGACCTAATTTATCATCCAATGACACAAACACACCTATTAGATGCACAAGATTGGTTAAAAACCCTAATTGGACTAGAATAAGCCTAGGGAGGAAGAAAATGACCTAATTGATCATCCAATGACACAAACACACCTATTGGATGCACAAGATTGGTTAAAAACCCTAATTGGACAAGAATAAGCCTAGGGAGGACGAAAATGACCTAAATGTTAATCCAATGACACCACTCAACTTATTGGATGCACAAGATTGGTTAAAAACCCTAATTGGACAAGAATAAGCCTAGGGAGGACGAAAATGACCTAATTGATCATCCAATGACACAAACACACCAATTGGATGCACAAGATTGGTTAAAAACCCTAATTGGACAAGAATATGCCTAGGTAGGACGAAAATGACCTAAATGTTAATCCAATGACACAAATGAACTTATGGGATTCACAAGATTGGTTAAAAACCCTAATTGGACAAGAATAAGCCTAGGGAGGACGAAAATGAGTTAATTGATCATCCAATGAACCAAACACACCTATTGGATGCACAAGATTGGTTAAAAACCTTAATTGGACAAGAATATGCCTAGGGAGGACGAAAATGACCTAAATATTAATTCAATGACACAACTCAACTTATTGGATGCACAAGATTGGTTAAAAACCCTAATTGGACAAGAATAAGCCTAGGGAGGACGAAAATGACCTAATTGATCATCCAATGACACAAACACACCAATTGGATGCACAAGATTGGTTAAAAACCCTAATTGGACAAGAATATGCCTAGGGAGGGCGAAAATGACCTAAATGTTAATCCCATGACACAACTCAACTTATTGGATGCACAAGATTGGTTAAAAACCCTAATTGGACAAGAATATGCCTAGGGAGGACGAAAATGAACTAAATGTTAATCCAATGACACAACTCAACTTATTGGATGCACAAGATTGTTTTAAAACCCTAATTGGACAAGAATAAGCCTAGGGAGGACGAAAATGACCTAATTGATCATCCAATGACACAAACACACCAATTGGATGCACAAGATTGGTTAAAAACCCTAATTGGACAAGAATATGCCTAGGGAGGACGAAAATGACATAATTGATCATCCAATGACACAAATGAACTTATTGGATGCACAAGATTAGTTAAAACCCTAATTGGACAAGAATAAGTCTAGGGAGGACGAAAATAACCTAATTGATCATCCAATGACACAAACACACCTATTGGATGCACAAGATTGGTTAAAAACCCTAATTGGACAAGAATATGCCTAGGGAGGACGAAAATGACCTAATTGATCATCCAATGACACAAATGAACTTATTGGATGCACAAGATTAGTTAAAAACCCTAATTGGACAAGAATATGCCTAGGGAGGACGAAAATGACCTAATCGATCATCCAATGACACAAACACACCTATTGGATGCACAAGATTGGTCTAAAACTCTAATTGGACATGAATATGTCTAGGGAGGACGAAAATGACCTAAATGTTAATCCAATTACACAAATGAACTTATTGGATGCACAAGATTGGTTAAAAACCCTAATTGGACAAGAATAAGCCTAGGGAGGACGAAAATTACCTAAATGTTAATCCAATGACACAACTCAACTTATTGGATGCACAAGATTGGTTAAAAACCCTAATTGGGAAAGAATAAGCCTAGGGAGGACGTAAATGACCTAATTGATTATCCAATAACACAAAGACACCTATTGGATGCACAAGATTGGTTAAAAACCCTAATTGGACAAGAATAAGCATAGGGAGGACGAAAATGACCTAAATGTTAATCCAATGACACAACTCAACTTATTGGATGCCCAAGATTGGTTAATAACCCTAATTGGACAAGAATAAGCCTAGGGAGGACGAAAATGACCTAATTGATCATCCAATGACACAAACACACCAATTGGATGCACAAGATTGGTTAAAAACCCTAATTGGGAAAGAATAAGCCTAGGGAGGACGAAAATGACCTAATTGATCATCCAATGACACAAAACACCTATTGGATGCACAAGATTGGTTAAAAACCCTAATTGGACAAGAATAAGCCTAGGGAGGACGAAAATCACCTAAATGTTAATCCAATGACACAACTCAACTTATTGGATGCACAAGATTGGTTAATAACCCTAATTGGACAAGAATAAGCCTAGGGAGGACGAAAATGACCTAATTGATCATCCAATGACACAAACACACCAATTGGATGCACAAGATTGGTTAAAAACCCTAATTGGGAAAGAATAAGCCTAGGGAGGACGAAAATGACCTAATTGATCATCCAATGACACAAAAACACCTATTGGATGCACAAGATTGGTTAGAAAGGCTAATTGGACAAGAATAAGCCTAGGGAGGACGAAAATGACCTAAATGTTAATCCAATGACACAACTCAACTTATTGGATGCACAAGATTGGTTAAAAACCCTAATTTGACAAGAATATGCCTAGGGAGGACGAAAATGACCTAATTGATCATCCAATGACACAAATGAACTTATTGGATGCACAAGATTAGTTAAAAACCCTAATTGGACAAGAATAAGCCTAGGGAGGACGAAAATAACCTAATTGATCATCCAATGACACAAACATCCCTATTGGATGCACAAGATTGGTCTAAAACTCTAATTGGACAAGAATATGCCTAGGGAGGACGAAAATGACCTAAATGTTAATCCAATGACACAAATGAACTTATTGGATGCACAAGATTGGTTAAAAACCCTAATTGGACAAGAATAAGCCTAGGGAGGAAGAAAATGACCTAAATGTTAATCCAATGACACAACTCAACTTATTGGATGCACAAGATTGGTTAAAAACCCTAATGGGGAAAGAATAAGCCTAGGGAGGACGAAAATGACCTAATTGATCATCCAATGACCCAAACACACCTATTTGATGCACAAGATTGGTTAAAAGCCCTAATTGGACAAGAACAAGCCTAGGGAGGATGAAAATGACCCAATTGATCATCCATTGCCACAAACACACCTAATGGATGCACAAGATTGGTTAAAAACCCTAATTGGACAAGAATATGCCTAGGGAGGACGATAAGGACCTAATTGGTCATCCAATGACACAAACACACCAATTGGATGCACAAGATTGGTTAAAAACCCTAATTGGACAAGAATATGCCCAGGGAGGACGAAAATGACCTAATTGATCATCCAATGACACAAATGAACTTATTGGATGCACAAGATTAGTTAAAAACCCTAATTGGACAAGAATAAGCCTAGGGAGGACGAAAATAACCTAATTGATCATCCAATGACACAAACACACCTATTGGATGCACAAGATTGGTCTAAAACTCTAATTGGACAAGAATATGCCTAGGGAGGACGAAAATGACCTAAATGTTAATCCAATGACACAAATGAACTTATTGGATGCACAAGATTGGTTAAAAACCCTAATTGGACAAGAATAAGCCTAGGGAGGACGAAAATGACCTAAATGTTAATCCAATGACACAACTCAACTTATTGGATGCACAAGATTGGTTAAAAACCCTAATTGGGAAAGAATAAGCCTAGGGAGGACGAAAATGACCTAATTGATCATCCAATGACCCAAACACACCTATTGGATGCACAAGATTGGTTAAAAACCCTAATTGGACAAGAATAAGCCTATGGAGGATGAAAATGACCTAATTGATCATCCAATGACACAAATGAACTTATTGGATGCACAAGATTAGTTAAAAACCCTAATTGGACAAGAATAAGCCTAGGGAGGACGAAAATAACCTAATTGATCATCCCATGACACAAACACACCTATTGGATGCACAAGATTGGTCTAAAACTCTAATTGGACAAGAATATGCCTAGGGAGGACGAAAATGACCTAAATGTTAATCCAATGACACAAATGAACTTATTGGATGCACAAGATTGGTTAAAAACCCTAATTGGACAAAATAAGCCTAGGGAGGACGAAAATGACCTAAATGTTAATCCAATGACACAACTCAACTTATTGGATGCACAAGATTGGTTAAAAACCCTTATTGGGCAAGAATAAGCCTAGGGAGGACGAAAATGACCGAATTGATCATCCAATGACACAAACACACCTATTGGATGCACAAGATTGGTTAAAAACCCTAATTGGACAAGAATAAGCCTAGGGAGGACGAAAATTTCATAAATGTTAATCTAATGACACAACTCAACTTATTGGATGGACTAGATTGGTTAAAAACCCTAATTGGACAAGAATATGCCTAGGGAGGACGAAAATGACCTAATTGATCATCCAATGACACAAACACACCTATTGGATGCACAAGATTGGTTAAAAACCCTAATTGGACAAGAATATGCCTAGGGAGGACGAAAATGACCTAATTGATCATCCAATGACACAACACACCTATTGGATGCACAAGATTGGTTAAAAACCCTAATTGGACAAGAATAAGCCTATGGAGGACGAAAATGACCTAATTGATCATCCAATGACACAAACACACCTATTGGATGCACAAGATTGGTTAAAAACCCTAATTGGACAACAATAAGCCTAGGGAGGACGAAAATGACCTAATTGATCATCCAATGACACAAACACACCTATTGGATGCACAAGATTGGTTAAAAACCCTAATTGGACAAGAATATGCCTAGGGAGGACGAAAATGACCTAATTGATCATCCAATGAAACAAACACACCTACTGGATGCACAAGATTCGTTAAAAACCCTAATTGGACAAGAATATGCCTAGGGAGGACGAAAATGACCTAATTGATCATCCAATGACACAAACACACCTATTGGATGCACAAGATTGGTTAAAAACCCTAATTGGACAAGAATATGCCTAGGGAGGACGAAAATGACCTAATTGATCATCCAATGACAAAACACACCTATTGGATGCACAAGATTGGTTAAAAACCCTAATTGGACAAGAATATGCCTAGGGAGGACGAAAATAACCTAATTGATCATCCAATGACACAAACACACCTATTGGATGCACAAGATTGGTTAAAAACCCTAATTGGACAAGAATATGCCTAGGGAGGACGAAAATGACCTAATTGATCATCCAATGACACAAACACACCTATTGGATGCACAAGATTGGTTAAAAACCCTAATTGGACAAGAATAAGCCTAGGGAGGATAAAAATAACCTAATTGATCATCCAATGACACAAACACACCTATTGGATGCACAAGATTGGTTAAAAACCCTAATTGGACAAGAATATGCCTAGGGAGGACGAAAATGACCTAATTGATCATCCAATGACACAAATGAACTTATTGGATGCACAAGATTAGTTAAAAACCCTAATTGGACAAGAATATGCCTAGGGAGGACGAAAATGACCTAATTGATCATCCAATGACACAAACACACCTATTGGATGCACAAGATAGGTTAAAAACACTAATTGGACAAGAATATTCCTAGGGAGGACGAAAATGACCTAAATATTAATTCAATTACACAAACAAACTTATCGGATGCAGAAGATTGGTTAAAAACCCTAATTGGACAAGAATAAGCCTAGGGAGGACGAAAATGACCTAATTGATCATCCAATGACACAAACACACCTATTGGATGCACAAGATTGGTTAAAAACCCTAATTGGACAAGAATATGCCTAGGGAGGACGAAAATGACCTAATTGATCATCCAATGACACAAAAAAACTTATCGGATGCACAAGATTGGTTAAAAACCCTAATTGGACAAGAATAAGCCTAGGGAGGACGAAAATGACCTAATTGATCATCCAATGACACAAACACACCTATTGGATGCACAAGATTGGTTAAAAAACCCTAATTGGACAAGAATATGCCTAGGGAGGACGAAAATGACCTAATTGATCATCCAATGACACAAATGAACTTATTGGATGCACAAGATTAGTTAAAAACCCTAATTGGACAAGAATAAGCCTAGGGAGGACGAAAATAACCTAATTGATCATCCAATGACACAAACACTCCTATTGGATGCACAAGATTGGTTAAAAACCCTAATTGGACAGGAATATGCCTAGGCAGGACGAAAATGACCTAAATGTTAATCCAATGACACAAATGAACTTATTGGATGCACAAGATTGGTTAAAAACCCTAATTGGACAAGAATAAGCCTAGGGATGACGAAAATGGCCTAAATGTTAATCCAATGACACAACTCAACTTATTGGATGCACAAGATTGGTTAAAAACCCTAATTGGACAAGAATAAGCCTATGGGGGACGAAAATGACCTAATTGATCATCCAATGACACAAACACACCTATTGGATGCACAAGATTGGTTAAAAATCCTAATTGGACAAGAATAAGCCTAGGGATGACGAAAATGACCTAAATGTTAATCCAATGACACAACTCAACTTATTGGATGCACAAGATTGGTTAAAAACCCTAATTGGACAAGAATAAGCCTAGGGAGGACGAAAATGACCTAATTGATCATCCAATGACACAAACACACCTATTGGATGCACAAGATTGGTTAAAAACCCTAATTGGACAAGAATATGCCTAGGGAGGACGAAAATGACCTAAATATTAATTCAATGACACAAACAAACTTATCGGATGCATAAGATTGGTTAAAAACTCTAATTAGACAAGAATAAGCCTAGGGAGGACGAAAATGACCTAATTGATCATCCAATGACACAAATGAACTTATTGGATGCACAAGATTAGTTAAAAACCCTAATTGGACAAGAATAAGCCTTGGGAGGACGAAAATAACCTAATTGATCATCCAATGACACAAACACACCTATTGGATGCACAAGATTGGTTAAAAACCCTAATTGGACAAGAATATGCCTAGGGAGGACGAAAATGACCTAATTGATCATCCAATGACACAAATGAACTTATTGGATGCACAAGATTAGTTAAAAACCCTAATTGGACAAGAATAAGCCTAGGGAGGACGAAAATAACCTAATTGATCATCCAATGACACAAACACACCTATTGGATGCACAAGATTGGTCAAAAACTATAATTGGACAAGAATATGCCTAGGGAGGACGAAAATGACCTAAATGTTAATCCAATGACACAAATGAACTTATTGGATGCACAAGATTGGTTAAAAACCCTAATCGGAGAAAATAAGCCTAGGGAGGACGAAAATGACCTAAATGTTAATCCAATGACACAAATGAACTTATTGGATGCACAAGATTGGTTAAAAACCCTAATCGGAGAAAATAAGCCTAGGGAGGACGAAAATGACCTAAATGTTAATCCAATGACACAACTCAACTTATTGGAAGCACAAGATTGGTTAAAAACCCGAATTGGGCAAGAATAAGCCTAGGGAGGACGAAAATGACCTAATTGATCATCCAATGACACAAATGAACTTATTGGATGCACAAGATTAGTTAAAAACCCTAATTGGACAAGAATAAGCCTAGGGAGGACGAAAATAACCTAATTGATCATCCAATGACACAAACACACATATTGGATGCACAAGATTGGTCTAAAACTATAATTGGACAAGAATATGCCTAGGGAGGACGAAAATGATCTAAATGTTAATCCAATGACACAAATGAACTTATTGGATGCACAAGATTGGTTAAAAACCCTAATCGGAGAAAATAAGCCTAGGGAGGACGAAAATGACCTAAATGTTAATCCAATGACACAACTCAACTTATTGGAAGCACAAGATTGGTTAAAAACCCGAATTGGGCAAGAATAAGCCTAGGGAGGACGAAAATGACATAATTGATCATCCAATGACACAAACACACCTATTGGATGCACAAGATTGGTTAAAAACCCTAATTGGACAAGAATAAGCCTAGGGAGGACGAAAATGACCTAAATGTTAATCCAATGACACAACTCAACTTATTGGATGCACAAGATTGGTTAAAAACCCTAATTGGGAAAGAATAAGCCTAGGGAGGACGAAAATGACCTAATTGATTATCCAATGACACAAATACACCTATTGGATGCGCAAGATTGGTTAAAAACCCTAATTGGACAATAATAAGCCTAGGGAGGACGAAAATGACTTAATTGATCATCCAATGACACAAACACACCTATTGGATGCACAAGATTGGTTAAAAACCCTAATTGGACAAGAATATTCCTAGGGAGGACGAAAATGACCTAATTGATCATCCAATGACACAAACACACCTATTGGATGCACAAGATTGGTTAAAAACCCTAATTGGACAAGAATAAGCCTAGGGAGGATGAAAATAACCTAATTGATCATCCAATGACACAAACACACCTATTGAATGCACAAGATTGGTCTAAAACTCTAATTGGACAAGAATATGCCTAGGGAGGACGAAAATGACCTAAATGTTAATCCAATGACACAAATGAACTTATTGGATGCACAAGATTGGTTAAAAACCCTAATTGGACAAGAATAAGCCTAGGGAGGACGAAAATGACCTAATTGATCATCCAATGACACAAACACATATATTGGATGCACAAGATTGGTTAAAAACCCGAATTGGACAAGAATATGCCTAGGGAGGACGAAAATGACCTAATTGATCATCCAATGACACAAATGAACTTATTGGATGCACAAGATTAGTTAAAAACCCTAATTGGACAAGAATAAGCCTAGGGAGGACGAAAATGACCTAATTGATCAGTCAATGACACAAACACACCTATTGGATGCACAAGATTGGTTAAAAACCCTAATTGGACAAGAATAAGCCTAGGGAGGACGAAAATGACCTAATTGATCATCCAATGACACAAACACACCTATTGGATGCACAAGATTGGTTAAAAACCCTAGTAGGACAAGAATATGCCTAGGGAGGACGAAAATGACCTAATTGATCATCCAATGACACAAATGAACTTATTGGATGCACAAGATTGGTTAAAAATCCTAATTGGACTAGAATAAGCCTAGGGAGGACGAAAATGACCTAAATGCTAATCCAATGACACAACTCAACTTATTGGATGCACAAGATTGGTTAAAAACCCTAATTGGGCAAGAATAAGCCTAGGGAGGACGAAAATGACCTAATTGATCATCCAATGACACAAACACACCTATTAGATGCACAAGATTGGTTAAAAACCCTAATTGAACAAGAATAAGCCTAGGGAGGACGAAAATAACCTAATTGATCATCCAATGACACAAACACACCTATTGGATGCACAAGATTGGTCTAAAACTCTAATTGGACAAGAATATGCCTAGGGAGGACGAAAATGACCTAAATGTTAATCCAATGACACAAATGAACTTATTGGATGCACAATATTGGTTAAAAGCCCTAGATGGACAAGAATAAGCCTAGGGAGGACGAAAATGACCTAAATGTTAATCCAATGACACAACTCAACTTATTGGATGCACAAGATTGGTTAAAAACCCTAATTGGGCAAGAATAAGCCTAGGGAGGACGAAAATGACCTAATTGATCATCCAATGACACAAACACACCTATTGGATGCACAAGATAGGTTAAAAACCCTAATTGGACAAGAGTATGCCTAGGGAGGACGAAAATGACCTAAATATTAATTCAATGACACAAACAAACTTATCGGATACACAAGATTGGTTAAAAACCTTAATTGGACAAGAATAAGCCTAGGGACGACGAAAATGACCTAATTGATCATCCAATGACACAAACACACCTATTGGATGCACAAGATTGGTTAAAAACCCTAATCGGACAAAATAAGCCTAGGGAGGACGAAAATGACCTAAATGTTAATCCAATGACACAACTCAACTTATTGGATGCACAAGATTGGTTAAAAACCCTAATTGGGCAAGAATAAGCCTAGGGAGGACGAAAATGACCTAATTGATCATCCAATGACACAAACACACCTATTGGATGCACAAGATTGGTTAAAAACCCTAATTGGACAAGAATAAGCCTAGGGAGAACGAAAATGACCTAATTGATCATCCAATGACACAAACACACCAATTGGATGCACAAGATTGGTTAAAAACCCTAATTGGGAAAGAATATGCCTAGGGAGGACGAAAATGACCTAAATGTTCATCCAATGACACAACTCAACTTATTGGATGGACAAGATTTGTTAAAAACCCTAATTTGACAAGAATATGCCTAGGGAGGACGAAAATGACCTAATTGATCATCCAATTACACAAATGAACTTATTGGATGCACAAGATTAGTTAAAAACCCTAATTGGACAAGAATAAGCCTAGGGAGGACAAAAATAACCTAATTGATCATCCAATGACACAAAAACACCTATTGGATGCACAAGATTGGTTAAAAACCCTAATTGGACAAGAATAAGCCTAGGGAGGACGAAAATGACCTAAATGTTAATCCAATGACACAACTCAACTTATTGGATGCACAAGATTGGTTAAAAACCCTAATTGGGCAAGAATAAGCCTAGGGGGGGACGAAAATGACCTAATTGATCATCCAATGACACAAACACACCTATTGGATGCACAAGATTGGTTAAAAACTCTAATTGGACAAGAATATGCCTAGGGAGGACGAAAATGACCTAAATGTTAATCCAATGACACAACTCAACTTATTGGATGCACAAGATTGGTTAAAAACCCTAATTTGACAAGAATATGCCTAGGGAGGACGAAAATGACCTAATTGATCATCCAATTACACAAATGAACTTATTGGATGCACAAGATTTGTTAAAAACCCTAATTGGACAAGAATAAGCCTAGGGAGGACGAAAATAACCTAATTGATCATCCAATGACACAAACACACCTATTGGATGCACAAGATTGGTCTAAAACTATAATTGGACAAGAATATGCCGAGGGAGGACGAAAATGACCTAAATGTTAATCCAATGACACAAATGAACTTATTGGATGCACAAGATTGGTTAAAAACTCTAATCGGACAAAATAAGCCTAGGGAGGACGAAAATGACCTAAATGTTAATCCAATGACACAACTCAACTTATTGGAAGCACAAGATTGGTTAAAAACCCTAATTGGGCATGAATAAGCCTTGGGAGGACGAAAATGACCTAATTGATCATCCAATGACACAAACGCACCTATTGGATGCCCAAGATTGGTTAAAAACCCTAATTGGACAAGAATATGCCTAGGGAGGACGAAAATGACCTAATTGATCATCCAATGACACAAACACACCTATTGGATGCACAAGATTGGTTAAAAACCCTAATTGGACAAGAATATGCCTAGGGAGGACGGATATGACCTAAATGTTAATCCAATGACACAAATGAACTTATTGGATGCTCAAGATTGGTTAAAAACCCTAATTGGACAAGAATATGCCTAGGGAGGACGAAAATGACCTAATTGATCATCCAATGACACAAACACACCTATTGGATGCACAAGATTGGTTAAAAACCCTAATTGGACAAGAATATGCATAGGGAGAACGAAAATGACCTAAATTGATCATCCAATGACACAAACACACCTATTGGATGCACAAGATTGGTTAAAAACCCTAATTGGACAAGAATAAGCCTAGGGAGAACGAAAATGACCTAAATGTTAATCCAATGACACAACTCAACTTATTGGATGCACAAGATTGGTTAATAACCCTAATTGGACAAGAATAAGCCTAGGGAGGACGAAAATGACCTAATTGATCATCCAATGACACAAACACACCTATTGGATGCACAAGATTGGTTAAAAACCCTAATTGGACAAGAATAAGCCTAGGGAGGACGAAAATGACCTGAATGTTAATCCAATAACACAAATCAACTTATTGGATGCACAAGATTGGTTAAAAACCCTAATTGGACAAGAATAAGCCTAGGGAGGACGAAAATGACCTAATTGATCATCCAATGACACAAACACACCTATTGGATGCACAAGATTGGCTAAAAACCCAAATTGGACAAGAATATGCCTAGGGAGGACGAAAATGACCTAAATATTAATTCAATGACACAAACAAACTTATCGGATGCACAAGATTGGTTAAAAACCCTAATTCGACAAGAATTAGCCTAGGGAGGACGAAAATGACCTAATTGATCATCCAATGACACAAACACACCTATTAGACGCACAAGATTGGTTAAAAACCCAAATTGGACAAGAATAAGCCTAGGGAGGACGAAAATGACCTAATTGATCATCCAATGACATAAACACACCTATTGGATGCACAAGATTGGTTAAAAACCCTAATTGGACCAGAATATGCCTAGGGAGGACGAAAATGACCTAATTGATCATCCAATGACACAAACACACCTATTTGATGCACAAGATTGGTTAAAAACCCTAATTGGACAAGAATAAGCCTTGGGATGACGAAAATGACCTAAATGTTAATCCAATGACACAAATGAACGTATTGGATGCACAAGATTGGTTAAAAACCCTAATTGGACAAGAATAAGCCTAGGGAGGACGAAAATGACCTAAATGTTAATCCAATGACACAACTCAACTTATTGGAAGCACAAGATTGGTTAAAAACCCTAATTGGATAAGAATAAGCCTTGGGAGGACTAAAATGACCTAATTGATCATCCAAGGACACAAACACACCTATTGGATGCACAAGATTGGTTAAAAACCCTAATTGGACAAGAATATGCCTTGGGAGGACGAAAATGACCTAATTGATCATCCAATGACACAAACACACCTATTGGATGCACAAGATTAGTCTAAAACTCAAATTGGACAAGAATATGCCTAAGGAGGACGAAAATGACCTAAATGTTAATCTAATGACACAAATGAACATATTGGATGCACAAGATTGGTTAAAAACCCTAATTGGACAAGAATAAGCCTAGGGAGGACGAAAATGACCTAAATGTTAATCCAATGACACAACTCAACTTATTGGATGCACAAGATTGGTTAAAAACCCTAATTGGACAAGAATAAGCCTAGGGAGGACGAAAATGACCTAATTGATCATCCAATGACACAAACACACCTATTGGATGCACAGGATTGGTTAAAAACCCTAATTGGACAAGAATAAGCCTAGGGAGGACCAAAATGACCTAATTGATCATTCAATGACACAAACAAACCTATTGGAAGCACAAGATTGGTTAAAAACCCTAATTGGACAAGAATATGCCTAGGGAGGACGAAAATGACCTAAATATTAATTCAAGGACACAAACAAAGTTATTGGATGCACAAGATTAGTTAAAAACCCTAATTGGACAAGAATAAGCCTAGGGAGGACGAAAATGACCTAAATGTTAATCCAATGACACAACTCAACTTATTGGATGCACAAGATTGGTTAAAAACCCTAATTGGACAAGAATAAGCCTAGGGAGGACGAAAATGACCTAAATGTTAATCCAATGACACAACTCAACTTATTGGATGCACAAGATTGGTTAAAAACCCTAATTGGGCAAGAATAATCCTAGGGAGGACGAAAATGACCGAATTGATCATCCAATGACACAAACACACCTATTGGATGCACAAGATTGGTTAAAAACCCTAATTGGAAAAGAATAAGCCTAGGGAGGACGAAAATGACCTAAATGTTAATCCAATGACACAACTCAACTTATTGGATGCACAAGATTGGTTAAAAACCCTAATTGGGCAAGAATAAGCCTAGGGAGGACGAAAATGACCAAATTGATCATCCAATGACACAAACACACCTATTGGATGCACAAGATTGGTTAAAAACCCTAATTGGGCAAGAATTAGCCTAGGGAGGACGAAAATAACCTAATTGATCATCCAATGACACAAACACATCTATTGGATGCACAAGATTGGTTAAAAACCCTAATTGGACAAGAATATGCCTAGGGAGGACGAAAATGACCTAAATGTTAATCCAATGACACAACTCAACTTATTGGATGCACAAGATTGGTTAAAAACCCTAATTTGACAAGAATATGCCTAGGGAGGACGAAAATGACCTAATTGATCATCCAATGACACAAATGAACTTATTGGATGCACCAGATTAGTTAAAAACCCTAATTGGACAAGAATAAACCTAGGGAGGACGAAAATAACCTAATTGATCATCCAATGACACAAACACACCTATTGGATGCACAAGATTGGTCTAAAACTATAATTGGACAAGAATAAGCCTAGGGAGGACGAAAATGACCTAATTGATCATCCAATGACACAAACACACCAATTGGATGCACAAGATTCGTTAAAAACACTAATTGGACAAGAATATGCCTAGGGAGGACGAAAATGACCTAAGTGATCATCCAATGACACAAACACACCTATTGGATGCACAGGAATGGTTAAAAACCCTAATTGGACAAGAATATGCCTAGGGAGGACGAAAATGACGTAAATGTTAATCCAATGACACAACTCAACTTATTGGATGCACAAAATTGGTTAAAAACCCTAATTTGACAAGAATATGCCTAGGGAGGACGAAAATGACCTAATTGATCATCCAATGACACAAATGAACTTATTGGATGCACAAAATTAGTTAAAAACCCTAATTGGACAAGAATAAGCCTAGGGAGGACGAAAATAACCTAATTGATCATCCAATGACACAAACACACCTATTGGATGCACAAGATTGGTCTAAAACTCTAATTGGACAAGAATATGCCTAGGGAGGACGAAAATGACCTAAATGTTAATCCAGTGACACAAATGAACTTATTGTATGCACAAGATTGGTTAAAAACCCTAATCGGACAAAATAAGCCTAGGGAGGACGAAAATGACCTAAATGTTAATCCAATGACACAACTCAACTTATTGGATGCACAAGATTGGTATAAAACCATAATTGGGCAAGAATAAGCCTAGGGAGGACGAAAATGACCTAATTGATTATCCAATGACACAAACACACCTATTGGATGCACAAGATTGGTTAAAAACCCTAATTGGACAAGAATATGCCTAGGGAGGACGAAAATTACCTAAATGTTAATCCAATGACACAACTCAACTTATTGGATGCACAAGATTGGTTAAAAACCCTAATTGGACAAGAATAAGCCTAGGGAGGACGAAAATAACCTAATTGATCATCCAATGACACAAACACACCTATTGGATGCACAAGATTGGTTAAAAACCCTAATTGGACAAGAATATGCCTAGGGAGGACGAAAATGACCTAATTGATCATCCAATGACACAAACACACCTATTGGATGCACAAGATTGGTTAAAAACCCTAATTGGGCAAGAATAAGCATAGGGAGGACGAAAATGACCAAATTGATCATCCAATGACACAGACACACCTATTGGATTCACAAGATTGGTTAAAAACCCTAATTGGGCAAGAATTAGCCTAGGGAGGACGAAAATAACCTAATTGATCATCCAATAACACAAACACATCTATTGGATGCACAAGATTGGTTAAAAACCCTAATTGGACAAGAATATGCCTAGGGAGGACGAAAACGACGTAAATGTTAATCCAATGACACAACTCAACTTATTGGATGCACAAGATTGGTTAAAAACCCTAATTTGACAAGAATATGCCTAGGGAGGACGAAAATGACCTAATTGATCATCGAATGACACAAATGAACTTATTGGATGCACCAGATTAGTTAAAAACCCTAATTGGACAAGTATAAACCTAGGGAGGACGAAAATAACCTAATTGATCATCCAATGACACAAACACACCTATTGCATGCACAAGATTGGTCTAAAACTATAATTGGACAAGAATATGCCTAGGGAGGACGAAAATGACCTAAATGTTAATCCAATGACACAAATGAACTTATTGGATGCACAAGATTGGTTAAAAACCTAATCGGACAAAATAAGCCTAAGGAGGACGAAAATGACCTAAATGTTAATCCAATGACACAACTCAACTTATTGGAAGCACAAGATTGGTTAAAAACCCTAATTGGGCAAGAATAAGCCTACGGAGGACGAAAATGACCTAAATGTTAATCCAATAACACAACTCAACTTATTGGATGCACAAGATTGGTTAAAAACCCTAATTGGACTAGAATAAGCCTAGGGAGGACGAAAATGACTTAATTGATCATCCAATGACACAAACACCCCAATTGGATGCACAAGATTCGTTAAAAACCCTAATTGGACAAGAATATGCCTAGGGAGGACGAAAATGACCTAATTGATCATCCAATGACACAAACACACCTATTGGATGCACA
>JBBPBR010001255.1:0-17063 GCA_037974775.1 Cicer pinnatifidum | reverse complement strand
CAATGACACAAACACACCTATTGGATGCACAAGATTGATTAAAAACCCTAATTCGACAAGAATTTGCCTAGGGAGGACGAAAATGACCTAATTGATCATCCAATGACACAAACACACCTATTGAATGAACAAGATTGGTTAAAAACCCTAATTGGACAAGAATATGCCTAGGGAGGACAAAAATGACCTAAATATTAATTCAATGACACAAACAAACTTATTGGATGCACAAGATTGGTTTAAAACCCTAATTGGACAAGAATAAGCCTATGGAGAACGAAAATGACCTAATTGATCATCCAATGACACAAACACACCTATTGGATGCACAAGATTGGTTAAAAACCCTAATTGGACAAGAATATGCCTAGGGAGGACGCATATGACCTAAATATTAATCTAATGACACAAATGAACTTATTGGATGCACAAGATTGGTTAAAAACCCTAATTGGACAAGAATAAGCCTAGGGAGTACGAAAATGACCTAATTGATCATCCAATGACACAAACACACCTATTGGATGCCCAAGATTGGTTAAAAACCCTAATTGGACAAGAATATGCCTAGGGAGGACGAAAATGACCTAATTGATCATCCAATGACACAAACACACCTATTGGATGCACAAGATTGGTTAAAAACCCTAATTGGACAAGAATATGCCTAGGGAGGACGAAAATGACGTAAATATTAATTTAATGACACAAACAAAGTTATTGGATGCACAAGATTGGTTAAAAACCCTAATTGGACAAGAATATGCCTAGGGAGGACGAAAATGACCTAAATATTAATTCAATGACACAAACAAACTTATCGGATGCACAAGATTGGTTAAAAACCCTAATTGGACAATAATAAGCCTAGGGAGGACGAAAATGACCTAATTGATCATCCAATGACACAAACACACCTATTAGATGCACAAGATTGGTTAAAAACCCTAATTGGACAAGAATAAGCCTAGGGAGGACGAAAATGACCTAGTTGATCATCCAATGACACAAACTCACCTATTGGATGCACAAGATTTGTCTAAAACTCTAATTGGACAAGAATATGCCTAGGGAGGACAAAAATGACCTAAATGTTAATCCAATGACACAAATGAACATATTGGATGCACAAGATTGTTTAAAAACCCTAATTGGACAAGAATATGCCTAGGGAGGACGAAAATGACCTAAATATTAATTCAATGACACAAACGAAGTTATTGGATGCACAAGATTGGTTAAAAACCCTAATTGGACAAGAATAAGCCTAGGGAGGACATAAATGACCTAATTGATCATCCAATGACACAAACACACCTATTGGATGCACAAGATTGCTTAAAAACCCTAATTGGACAAGAATATGCCTAGGGAGGACGAAAATGACCTTAATGTACATCCAATGACACAAATGAACTTAATTGATCATCCAATGACACAAACACACCTATTGGATGCACAAGATTGGTCTAAAACTCTAATTGGACAAGAATATGCCTAGGGAGGACGAAAATGACCTAAATATTAATTCAATGACACAAAAAAACTTATCGGATGCACAAGATTGGTTAAAAACCCTAATTGGACAAGAATAAGCCTATGGAGGACGAAAATGACCTAATTGATCATCCAATGACACAAACACACCTATTGGATGCACAAGATTGGTTAAAAACCCTAATTGGACAAGAATAAGCCTAGGGAGGACGAAAATGACCTAATTGATCATCCAATGACACAAACACACCTATTGGATGCACAAGATTGGTTAAAAACCCTAATTGGACAAGAATATGCCTAGGGAGGAGGAAAATTTCCTAAATATTAATTCAATGACACAAACAAAGTTATTGGATGCACAAGATTGGTTAAAAACCCTAATTGGACAAGAATAAGCCTAGGGAGGACGAAAATGACCTAATTGATCATCCAATGACACAAACACACCTATTGGATGCACAAGATTGGTTAAAAACCCTAATTGGACAAGAATAAGCCTAGGGAGGACGATAAGGACCTAAATGTTAATTCAATGACACAACTCAACTTATTGGATGCACAAGATTGGTTAAAAACCCTAATTGGACAAGAATAAGCCTATGGAGGACGAAAATGACCTAATTGATCATCCAATGACACAAACACACCTATTGGATGCACAAGATTGGTTAAAAACCCTAATTGGACAAGAATAAGCCTAGGGAGGACGAAAATGACCTAATTGATCATCCAATGACACAAACACACCTATTGGATGCACAAGATTGGTTAAAAACCCCAATTGGACAAGAATAAGCCTATGGAGGACGAAAATGACCTAATTGATCATCCAATAACACAAACACACCTATTGGATGCACAAGATTGGTTAAAAACCCTAATTGGACAAGAATAAGCCTATGGAGGACGAAAATGACCTAATTGATCATCCAATGACACAAACACACCTATTGGATGCACAAGATTGGTTAAAAACCCTAATTGGACAAGAATAAGCCTAGGGAGGACGAAAATGACCTAAATGTTAATCCAATGACACAACTCAACTTATTGGATGCACAAGATTGGTTAAAAACCCTAATTGGACAAGAATAAGCCTAGGGAGGACGAAAATGACCTAATTGATCATCCAATGACACAAACACACAAATTGGATGCACAAGATTGGTTAAAAACCCTAATTGGACAAGAATATGCCTAGGGAGGACGAAAATGACCTAATTGGTCATCCAATGACACAAACACACCTATTGGATGCACAAGATTGGTTAAAAACCCTAATTATACAAGAATAAGCCTAGGGAGGACGAAAATAACCTAATTGATCATCCAATGACACAAACACACCTATTGGATGCACAAGATTGGTTAAAACCCCTAATTGGACAAGAATATGCCTAGGGAGGAAGAAAATGACCTAAATGTTAATCCAATGACACAAATTAACTTATTGGATGCACAAGATTGGTTAAAAACCCTAATTGGATAAGAATAAGCCTAGGAAGGATGGAAATGACCTAAATGTTAATCCAATGACACAACTCAACTTATTGGATGCACAAGATTGGTTAAAAACCCTAATTGGGCAAGAATAAGCCTAGGGAGGACTAAAATGACCTAATTGATCATCCAATGACACAAACACACCTATTGGATGCACAAGATTGGTTAATAACCCGAATTGGACAAGAATAAGCCTAGGGAGGACGAAAATCACCTAAATGTTAATCCAATGACACAACTCAACTTATTGGATGCACAAGATTGGTTAAAAACTCTAATTGGACAAGAATAAGCCTAGGGAGGACGAAAATGACGTAATTGATCATCCAATGACACAAACACACCAATTGGATGCACAAGATTCGTTAAAAACCCTAATTGGACAAGAATATGCCTAGGGAGGACGAAAATGACCTAATTGATCATCCAATGACACAAACACACCTATTGGATGCACAAGATTGGTTAAAAAAACTAATTGGACAAGAATATGCCTAGGGAGGACGAAAATGACCTAATCGATCATCCAATGACACAAACACACCTATTGGATGCACAAGATTGGTTAAAAACCCTAATTGGACAAGAATAAGCCTAGGGAGGACGAAAATGACCTAATTGATCATCCATTGCCACAAACACACCTATTGGATAAACAAGATTGGTTAAAAACCCTAATTGGACAAGAATATGCCTAGGGAGGACGAAAATGACCTAATTGATCATCCAATGACACAAACACACCTATTGGATGCACAAGATTGGTTAAAAACCCTAATTGGACAAGAATATGCCTAGGGAGGACGAAAATGACCTAATTGATCATCCAATGACACAAATGAACTTATTGGATGCACAAGATTAGTTAAAAACCCTAATTGGACAAGAATAAGCCGAGGGAGGACGAAAATAACCTTATTGATAATCCAATGACACAAACACACCTATTGGATGCACAAGATTGGTCTAAAACTCTAATTGGACAAGAATATGCCTAGGGAGGACGAAAATGACCTAAATGTTAATCCAATGACACAAATGAACTTATTGGATGCACAAGATTGGTTAAAAACCTTAATTGGACAAGAATAAGCCTAGGGAGGACGAAAATGACCTAAATGTTAATCCAATGACACAACTCAACTTATTGGATGCACAAGATTGGTTAAAAACCCTAATTGGGCAAGAATAAGCCTATGGAGGACGAAAATGACCTAAATGTTAATCCAATGACACAAACACACCTATTGGATGCACAAGATTGGTTAAAAACCCTAATTGGACAAGAATATGCCTAGGGAGGACGAAAATGACCTAATTGATCATCCAATGACACAAACACACCTATTGGATGCACAAGATTGGTTAAAAACCCTAATTGGACAAGAATATGCCTAGGGAGGATCAAAGTGACCTAATTGATCATCCAATGAGATAAACACACCTATTGGATGCACAAGATTGGTTAAAAACCCTAATTGGACAAGAATATGCCTAGGGAGGACGAAAATGACCTAAATGTGAATCCAATGACACAAATGAACTTATTGGATGCACAAGATTGGTTAAAAACCTAATTGGACATGAATGAGCCTAGGGAGAATGAAAATGACCTAAATGTTAATCCAATGACACAACTCAACTTATTGGATGCACAAGATTGGTTAAAAACCCTAATTGGACAAGAATAAGCCTAGGGAGGACGAAAATGACCTAATTGATCATCCAATGACACAAACACACCTATTGGATGCACAAGATTGGTTAAAAACCCTAATTGGACAAGAATATGCCTAGGGAGGACAAAAATGACCTAATCGATCATCCAATGACACAAACACACCTATTGGATGCACAAGATTGGTTAAAAACCCTAATTGGACAAGAATAAGCCTAGGGAGGACGAAAATGACCTAATTGATCATCCAATGACACAAACACACCAATTGGATGCACAAGATTGGTTAAAAACCCTAATTGGACAAGAATATGCCTAGGATGGATGAAAATGACCTAAATATTAATTCAATGACACAACTCAACTTATTGGATGCACAAGATTGGTTAATAACCCTAATTGGATAAGAATATGCCTAGGGAGGACGAAAATGAGCTAAATGTTAATCCAATGACACAAATGAACTTATTGGATGCACAAGATTGGTTAAAAACCCTAATTGGACAAGAATAAGCCTAGGGAGGACGAAAATGACCTAATTGATCATCCAATGACACAAACACACCTATTGGAAGCACAACATTGGTTAAAAACCCTAATTGGACAAGAATATGCCTAGGGAGGACGAATATGACCTATATGTTAATCCAATAACACAAACGAACTTATTGGATGCACAAGATTGGTTCAAAACCCTAATTGGACAAGAATAAGCCTAGGGAGAACGAAAATGACAAAAATGTTAATCCAATGACACAACTCAACTTATTGGATGCACAAGATTGGTTAAAAACCCTAATTGGACAAGAATAAGCCTAGGGAGGACGAAAATGACCTAATTGATCATCCAATGACACAAACACACCAATTGGATGCATCAGATTCGTTAAAAACCCTAATTGGACAAGAATATGCCTAAAGAGGACGAAAATGACCTAATTGATCATCCAATGACACAAACACACCTATTGGATGCACAAGATTGGTTAAAAACCCTAATTGGACAAGAATATGCCTAGGGAGGACGAAAATGACCTAATTGATCATCCAATGACACAAACACACCTATTGGATGCACAAGATTGGTTAAAAACCCTAATTGGACAAGAATATGCCTAGGGAGGACGAAAATGACCTAATTGATCATCCAATGACACAAATGAACTTATCAGATGCACACGATTAGTTAAAAACCCTAATTGGACAAGAATATGCCTAGGGAGGAAGAAAATAACCTAATTGATCATCCAATGACACAAACACACCTATTGGATGCACAAGATTGGTTAAAAACCCTAATTGGACAAGAATATGCCTAGGGAGGACGAAAATGACCTAAATGTTAATCCAATAACACAAATGAACTTATTGGATGCACGAGATTGGTTAAAAACCCTAATTGGACAAGAAAAAGCCAATGGAGGACGAAAATGACCTAATAGATCATCCAATGACACAAACACGCCTATTGGATGCACAAGATTGGTTAAAAACCCTAATTGGACAAGAATAAGCCTAGGAAGGACGAAAATGACCTAATTGATCATCCATTGCCATTAACACACCTATTGGATGCACAAGATTGGTTAAAAACCCTAATTGGACAAGAATATGCCTAGGGAGGACGAAAATGACCTAATTTATCATCCAATGACATAAACACACCTATTGGATGCACAAGATTGGTTAAAAACCCTAATTGGACAAGAATAAGCCTAGGGAGGACGAAAATAACCTAATTGATCATCCAATGACACAAACACACCTATTGGATGCACAAGATTGGTCTAAAACTCTAATTGGACAAGAATATGCCTACGGAGGACGAAAATGACCTAAATGTTAATCCAATGACACAAATGAACTTATTGGATGCACAAGATTGGTTAAAAACCCTAATTGGACAAGAATAAGCCTAGGGAGGACGACAATGACCTAAATGTTAATCTAATGACACAACTCAACTTATTGGATGCACAAGATTGGTTAAAAACCCTAATTGGGCAAGAATAAGCCTAGGGAGGACGAAAATGACCTAATTGATCATCCAATGACACAAACACACCTATTGGATGCACAAGATTTGTTAAAAACCCTAATTCGACAAGAATATGCCTAGGGAGGACGAAAATGACCTAAATGTTAATCCAATGACACAAATGAACTTATTGGATGCACAAGATTGGTTAAAAACCCTAATTGGACAAGAATAAGCCTAGGGAGGACGAAAATGACCTAAATACTAATCCAATGACACAACTCAACATATTGGATGCACAAGATTGGTTAAAAACCCTAATTTGACAAGAATAAGCCTAGGGAGGACGAAAATGACCTAATTGATCATCCAATGACACAAACACACCTATTGGATGCACAAGATTCGTTAAAAACCCTAATTGGACAAGAATATGCCTAGGGAGGACGAAAATGACCTAATTGATCATCCAATGACACAAACACACCTATTGGATGCACAAGATTGGTTAAAAACCCTAATTGGACAAGAATATGCCTAGGGAGGAATAAAATGAACTAATTGGTCATCCAATGACACAAATTACCTTATTGGATGCACAAGATTGGTTAAAAACCCTAATTGGACAAGAATATGCCTAGGGAGGATGAAAATGACCTAATTGATCATCCAATGACACAAACACACCTATTGGATGCACAAGATTGGTTAAAAACCCTAATTGGACAAGAATATGCCTAGGGAGGACGAAAATGACCTAATTGATCATCCAATGACACAAACACACCTATTGGATGCACAAGATTGGTTAAAAACCCTAATTGGACAAGAATATGCCTAGGGAGGACCAAAATGGCCTAATTGATCATCCAATGACACAAACACACCTATTGGATGCACAAGATTGGTTAAAAACCCTAATTGGACAAGAATATGCCTAGGGAGGACGAAAATCCCCTAATTGATCATCCAATGACACAAACACACCTATTGGATGCACAAGATTGGTTAAAAACCCTAATTGGACAAGAATAAGCCTAGGGAGGACGAAAATGACCTAATTGATCATCCAATGACACAAACACACCAATTGGATGCACAAGATTCGTAAAAAACCCTAATTGGACAAGAATATGCCTAGGGAGGACGAAAATGACCTAATTGATCATCCAATGACACAAACACACCTATTGGATGCACAAGATTGGTTAAAAACCCTAATTGGACAAGAATATGCCTAGGGAGGACGAAAATGACCTAATTGATCATCCAATGACACAAACACACCTGTTGGCTGCACAACATTGGTTAAAAACCCTAATTGGACAAGAATATGCCTAGGGAGGACGAAAATGACCTAATTGATCATCCAATGACACAAACACACCTGTTGGATGCACAACATTGGTTAAAAACCCTAATTGGACAAGAATATGCCTAGGGAGGACGAAAATGACCTAAATGTTAATCCAATGACACAGCTCAACTTATTGGATGCACAAGATTGGTTAAAAACCCTAATTGGACAAGAATATGCCTAGGGAGGACGAAAATGACCTAATTGATCATCCAATGACACAAACACACCTATTGGATGCACAAGATTGGTTAAAAACCCTAATTGGACAAGAATATGCCTAGGGAGGACGAAAATGACCTAATTGATCATCCAATGACACAAACACACCTATTGGATGCACAAGATTGGTTAAAAACCCAAATTGGACAAGAATATGCCTAGGGAGGACGATAATGACCTAATTGATCATCCAATGACACAAACACACCTATTGGATGGACAAGATTGGTTAAAAACCCTAATTGGACAAGAATAAGCCTAGGGAGGACGAAAATGACCTAATTGATCATCCAATGACACAAACACACCTATTGGATGCACAAGATTGGTTAAAAACCCTAATTGGACAAGAATATGCCTAGGGAGGACGAAAATGACCTAATTGATCATCCAATGACACAAACACACCTATTGGATGCACAAGATTGGTTAAAAACCCTAATTGGACAAGAATATGCCTAGGGAGGACGAAAATGACCTAATTGATCATCCAATGACACAAATGAACTTTTGGATGCACAAGATTAGTTAAAAACCCTAATTGGACAAGAATAAGCCTAGGGAGGACGAAAATAACCTAATTGATCATCCAATGACACAAACACACCTATTGGATGCACAAGATTGGTTAAAAACCCTAATTGGACAAGAATATGCCTAGGGAGGACGAAAATGACCTAATTGATCATCCAATGACACAAACACACCTATTGGATGCACAAGATTGGTTAAAAACCCTAATTGGACAAGAATATGCCTAGGGAGGACGAAAATGACCTAATTGATCATCCAATGACACAAATGAACTTATTGGATGCACAAGATTAGTTAAAAACCCTAATTGGACAAGAATAAGCCTAGGGAGGACGAAAATAACCTAATTGATCATCCAATGACACAAACACACCTATTGGATGCACAACAATGGTCTAAAACTCTAATTGGACAAGAATATGCCTACGGAGGACGAAAATGACCTAAATGTTAATCCAATGACACAAATGAACTTATTGGATGCACAAGATTGGTTAAAAACCCTAATTGGACAAGAATAAGCCTAGGGAGGACGAAAATTGCCTAAATGTTAATCCAATGACACAACTCAACTTATTGGATGCACAAGATTGGTTAAAAACCCTAATTGGACAAGAATAAGCCTAGGGAGGACGAAAATGACCTAATTGATCATCCAATGACACAAACACACCAATTGGATGCACAAGATTCGTTAAAAACCCTAATTGGACAAGAATATGCCTAGGGAGGACGAAAATGACCTAATTGATCATCCAATGACACAAACACACCTATTGCATGCACAAGATTGGTTAAAAACCCTAATTGGACAAGAATATGCCTAAGGAGGACGAAAATGACCTAAATATTAATTCAATGACACAATCAAAGTTATTGGATACACAAGATTGGTTAAAAACCCTAATTGGACAAGAATAAGCCTAGGGAGGACGAAAATGACCTAATTGATCATCCAATGACACAAACACACCTATTGGATGCACAAGATTGGTTAAAAACCCTAATTGGACAAGAATAAGCTTAGGGAGGACGAATATGACCTAAATGTTAATCCAATGACACAACTCAACTTATTGGATGCACAAGATTGGTTAAAAACCCTAATTGGACAAGAATAAGCCTAGGGAGGACGAAAATGACCTAATTGATCATCCAATGACACAAACACACCTATTGGATGCACAAGATTGGTTAAAAACCCTAATTGGACAAGAATAAGCCTAGGGAGGACGAAAATGACCTAATTGATCATCCAACGACACAAACACACCAATTGGATGCACAAGATTCGTTAAAAACCCTAATTGGACAAGAATATGCCTAGGGAGGACGAAAATGACCTAATTGATCATCCAATGACACAAACACACCTATTGGATGCACAAGATTGGTTAAAAACCCTAATTGGACAAGAATATGCCTAGGGAGGACGAAAATGACCTAAATATTAACTCAATGAAACAAACAAACTTATTGGATGCACAAGATTAGTTAAAAACCCTAATTGGACAAGAATATGCCTAGGGAGGACGAAAATGACCTAATTGATCATCCAATGACACAAACACACCTATTGGATGCACAAGATTGGTTAAAAACACTAATTGGACAAGAATATGCCTAGGGAGGACGAAAATGACCTAATCGATCATCCAATGACACAAACACACCTATTGGATGCACAAGATTGGTTAAAAACCCTAATTGGACAAGAATAAGCATAGGGAGGACGAAAATGACCTAATTGATCATCCAATGACACAAACACACCAATTGGATGCACAAGATTCGTTAAAAACCCTAATTGGACAAGAATATGCCTAGGGAGGACGAAAATGACCTAATTGATCATCCAATGACACAAACACACCTATTGGATGCACATGATTGGTTAAAAACCCTAATTGGACAAGAATATGCCTAGGGAGGACGAAAATGACGTAAATGTTAATCCAATGACACAACTCAACTTATTAGATGCACAAGATTGGTTAAAAACCCTAATTTGACAAGAATATTCCTAGGGAGGACGAAAATGACCTAATTGATCATCCAATGACACAAATGAACTTATTGGATGCACAAGATTAGTTAAAAACCCTAATTGGACAAGAATAAGCCTAGGGAGGACGAAAATAACCTAATTGATCATCCAATGACACAAACACACCTATTGGATGCACAAGATTGGTCTAAAACTCTAATTGGACAACAATATGCCTATGGAGGACGAAAATGACCTAAATGTTAATCCAATGACACAAATGAACTTATTGGATGCACAAGATTGGTTAAAAACCCTAATTGGACAAGAATAAGCCTAGGGAGGACGAAAATGACCTAAATGTTAATCCAATGACACAACTCAACTTATTGGATGCACAAGATTGGTTAAAAACCCTAATTGGGAAAGAATAAGCCTAGGGAGGACGAAAATGACCTAATTGAACATCCAATGACCCAAACACACCTATTGGATGCACAAGATTGGTTAAAAACCCTAATTGGACAAGAATAAGCCTAGGGAGGATGAAAATGACCTAATTGATCATCCAATGACACAAATGAACTTATTGGATGCACAAGATTAGTTAAAAACCCTAATTGGACATGAATATGCCTAGGGAGGACAAAAATAACCTAATTGATCATCCAATGACACAAACACACCTATTGAATGCACAAGATTGGTTAAAAACCCTAATTGGAGAAGAATATGCCTAGGGAGGACGAAAATGACCTAAATGTTAATCGAATGACACAAATGAACTTATTGGATGCACAAGATTGGTTAAAAACCCTAATTGGACAAGAATAAGCCTAGGGAGGACGAAAATGACCTAAATGTTAATCCAATGACACAACTCAACTTATTGGATGCACAAGATTGGTTAAAAACCCTAATTAGACAAGAATAAGCCTATGGAGGACGAAAATGACCTAAATGTTAATCCAATGACACAACTCAACTTATTGGATGCACAAGATTGGTTAAAAACCCTAATTGGACAAGAATAAGCCTATGGAGGACGAAAATGACCTAATTGATCATCCAATGACACAAACACACCTATTGGATGCACAAGATTGGTTAAAAACCCTAATTGGACAAGAATAAGCCTAGGGAGGACAAAATGACCTAAATGTTAATCCAATGACACAACTCAACTTATTGGATGCACAAGATTGGTTAAAAACCCTAATTGGACAAGAATAAGCCTAGGGAGGACGAAAATGACCTAATTGATCATCCAATGACACAAACACACCTATTGGATGCACAAGATTGGTTAAAAACCCCAATTGGACAAGAATATGTCTAGGGAGGACGAAAATGACCTAATTGATCATCCAATGACACAGACACACCTATTGGATGCACAAGATCGGTTAAAAACCCTTATTGGACAAGAATAAGCCTAGGGAGGACGAAAATGACCTAATTGATCATCCAATGACACAAACACACCTATTGGATGCACAAGATTGGTTAAAAACCCTAATTGGACAAGAATATGCCTAGGGAGGACGAAAATGACCTAATTGATCATCCAATGACACAAACACACCTATTGGATGCACAAGATTGGTTAAAAACCCTAATTGGACAAGAATATGCCTAGGGAGGACGAAAATGACCTAAATGTTAATCCAATGACACAAATGAACTTATTGGATGCACAAGATTGGTGAAAAACCCTAATTGGACAAGAATATGCCTAGGGAGGACGAAAATGACCTAAATGTTAATCCAATGACACAAATGAACTTATTGAATGCACAAGATTGGTTAAAAACCCTAATTGGACAAGAATAAGCCTAGGGAGGACGAAAATGACCTAAATGTTAATCCAATGACACAACTCAACTTATTGGATGCACAAGAATGGTTAAAAACCCTAATTGGACAAGAATAAGCCTATGGAGGACGAAAATGACCTAATTGATCATCCAATGACACAAACACACCTATTGGATGCACAAGATTGGTTAAAAACCCTAATTGGACAAGAATAAGCCTAGGGAGGACGAAAATGACCTAATTGAACATCCAATGACACAAACACACCAATTGGATGCACAAGATTCGTTAAAAACCCTAATTGGACAAGAATATGCCTAGGGAGGACGAAAATGACCTAATTGATCATCCAATGACACAAACACACCTATTGGATGCACAAGATTGGTTAAAAACCCTAATTGGACAAGAATATGCCTAGGGAGGACGAAAATGACCTAATTGATCATCCAATGACACAAATGACCTTATTGGATGAACAAGATTTGTTAAAAACCCTAATTAGACAAGAATAATCCTAGGGATGACGAAAATGACCTAAATGTTAATCCAATGACACAACACACCTATTGGATGCACAAGATTGGTTAAAAACCCTAATTGGACAAGAATATGCCTAGGGAGGACGAAAATGACCTAATTAATCATCCAATGACACAAACACACCTATTGGATGCACAAGATTGGTTAAAAACCAAAATTGGACAAGAATAAGCCTAGGGAGGACGAAAATGACCTAATTGATCATCCATTGCCACAAACACAGCTATTGGATACACAAGATTGATTAAAAACCCTAATTGGACAAGAATAAACCTAGGGATGACGAAAATGAGCTAAATGTTAATCCAATGACACAACTCAACTTATTGGATGCACAAGATTGGTTAAAAACCCTAATTGGACAAGAATAAGCCTAGGGAGGACGAAAATGACCTAATTGATCATCCAATGACACAAACACACCTATTGGATGCACAAGATTGGTTAAAAACCCTAATTGGACAAGAATATGCCTAGGGAGGACGAAAATGACCTAATTGATCATCCAATGACACAAACACACCTATTGGATGCACAAGATCGGTTTAAAACCCTAATTGGACAAGAATATGCCTAGGGAGGACGAAAATGACCTAATTGATCATCCAATGACACAAACACACCTATTGGATGCACAAGATTGGTTAAAAACCCTAATTGGACAAGAATATGCCTAGGGATGACGAATATGACCTAAATGTTAATCCAATAACACAAATGAACTTATTTGATGCACAAGATTGGTTAAAAACCCTAATTGGACAAGAATAAGCATAGGGAGAACGAAAATGACCTAATTGATCATCCAATGACACAAACACACCTATTGGATGCACAAGATTGGTTAAAAACCCTAATTGGACAAGAATATGCCTACGGAGGACGAAAATGACCTAATTGATCATCCAATGACACAAACACACCTATTGGATGCACAAGATTGGTCAAAAACCCTAATTGGACAAGAATATGCCTAGGGAGCACGAAAATGACCTAAATATTAATTCAATGACATAAACAAACTTGTTGGATGCACAACATTGGTTAAAAACCCTAATTGGACAAGAATTAGCCTAGGGTGGACGAAAATGACCTAATTGATCATCTAATGACACAAACACACCTATTGGAAGCACAAGATTGGTTAAAAACCCTAATTGGACAAGAATATGCCTAGGGATGACGAATATGACCTAAATGTTAATCCAATAACACAAATGAACTTATTGGATGCACAAGATTGGTTAAAAACCCTAATTGGACAAGAATAAGCATAGGGAGAACGAAAATGACCTAATTGATCATCCAATGACACAAACACACCTATTGGATGCACAAGATTGGTTAAAAACCTAATTGGACAAGAATATGCCTAGGGAGGACGAAAATGACCTAATTGATCATCCAATGACACAAGCACACCTATTGGATGCACAAGATTGGTTAAAAACCCTAATTGGACAAGAATATGCCTAGGGAGGACGAAAATGACCTAAATATTAATTCAATGACACAAACAAACTTATCGGATTCACACGATTGGTTAAAAACCCTAATTGGACAAGAATAAGCCTAGGGAGGACAAAAATGACCTAAATGATCATCCAATGACACAAACACACCTATTGGATGCTCAAGATTGGTTAAAAAACCTAATTGCACAAGAATATGCCTAGGGATGACGAAAATGACCTAATCGATCATCCAATGACACAAACACACCTATTGGATGCACAAGATTGGTTAAAAACCCTAATTGGACAAGAATAAGCCTAGGGAGGACGAAAATGACCTAATTGATCATCCAATGACACAAACACACCAATTGGATGCACAAGATTGGTTAAAAACCCTAATTGGACAAGAATATGCCTAGGGAGGACGAAAATGACCTGAATATTAATTCAATGACACAACTCAACTTATTGGATGCACAAGATTGGTTAAAAACCCTAATTGGATAAGAATATGCCTCGGGAGGACGAAAATGAGCTAAATGTTAGTCCAATGAAACAAATGAACTTATTGGATGCACAAGATTGGTTAAAAACCCTAATTGGACAAGAATAAGCCTAGGGAGGACGAAAATGACCTAATTGATCATCCAATGACACAAACACACCTATTGGATGCACAAGATTGGTTAAAAACCCTAATTGGACAAGAATAAGCCTAGGGAGGACGAAAATGACCTAATTGATCATCCAATGACACAAACACACCAATTGGATGCACAAGATTCGTTACAAACCCTAATTGGACAAGAATATGCCTAGGGAGGACTAAAATGACCTAATTGATCATCCAATGACTCAAACACACCTATTGGATGCACAAGATTGGTTAAAAACCCTAATTGGACAAGAATAAGCCTATGGAGGACGAAAATGACCTAAATGTTAATCCAATGACACAACTCAACTTATTGGATGCACAAGATTGGTTAAAAACTCTAATTGGACAAGAATAAGCCTATGGAGGACGAAAATGACCTAATTGATCATCCAATGACACAAACACACCTATTGGATGCACAAGATTGGTTAAAAACCCTAATTGGACAAGAATAAGCCTAGGGAGGACGGAAATGACCTAATTGATCATCCAATGACACAAACACACATATTGGATGCACAAGATTGGTTAAAAACCCTAATTTGACTAGAATAAGCCTAGGGAGGACAAAAATGACCTAATTGATCATCCATTGCCACAAACACACCTAATGGATGCACAAGATTGGTTAAAAACCCTAATTGGACAAGAATATGCCTAGGGAGGACGAAAATGACCTAATTGGTCATCCAATGACACAAACACACCTATTGGATGCACAAGATTGGTTAAAAACCCTAATTATACAAGAATAAGCCTAGGGAGGACGAAAATAACCTAATTGATCATCCAATGACACAAACACACCTATTGGATGCACAAGATTGGTTAAAACCCCTAATTGGACAAGAGTATGCCTAGGGAGGAAGAAAATGACCTAAATGTTAATCCAATGACACAAATTAACTTATTGGATGCACAAGATTGGTTAAAAACCCTAATTGGATAAGAATAAGCCTAGGAAGGATTGAAATGACCTAAATGTTAATCCAATGACACAACTCAACTTATTGGATGCACAAGATTGGTTAAAAACCCTAATTGGACAAGAATAAGCCTATGGAGGACGAAAATGACCTAATTGATCATCCAATGACACAAAAACACCTATTGGATGCACAAGATTGGTTAAAAACCCTAATTGGACAAGAATAAGCCTAGGGAGGACGAAAATGACCTAAACGTTAATCCAATGACACAACTCAACTTATTGGATGCACAAGATAGGTTAAAAACCCTAATTGGACAAGAATAAGCCTAGGGAGTACGAAAATGACCTAATTGATCATCCAATGACACAAACACACCTATTGGATGCACAAGATTGGTTAAAAACCCTAATTGGACAAGAATATGCCTAGGGAGGACGAAAATGACCTAAATATTAATTCAATGACACAAACAAACTTATCGGATGCACAAGATTGGTCAAAAACCCTAATTGGACAAGAATCAGCCTAGGGACGACGAAAATGACCTAATTGATCATCCTATGACACAAACACACCTATTAGATGCACAAGATTGGTTAAAAACCCTAATTGGACAAGAATAAGCCTAGGGAGGACGAAAATCACCTAATTGATCATCCAATGACACAAACACACCTATTGGATGCACAAGATTGGTCTAAAACTCTAATTGGACAAGAATATGCCTAGGGAGGACGAAAATGACCTAAATGTTAATCCAATGACACAAATGAACTTATTGGATGCACAAGATTGGTTAAAAACCCTAATCAGACAAAATAAGCCTAGGGAGGACGAAAATGACCTAAATGTTAATCCAATGACACAACTCAACTTATTGGATGCACAAGATTGGT
>JBBPBR010001254.1:96498-153868 GCA_037974775.1 Cicer pinnatifidum | reverse complement strand
ACACCTATTGGATGCACAAGATTGGTTAAAAACCCTAATTGGACAAGAATAAGCCTAGGGAGGACGAAAATGACCTAAACGTTAATCCAATGACACAACTCAACTTATTGGATGCACAAGATAGGTTAAAAACCCTAATTGGACAAGAATAAGCCTAGGGAGTACGAAAATGACCTAATTGATCATCCAATGACACAAACACACCTATTGGATGCACAAGATTGGTTAAAAACCCTAATTGGACAAGAATATGCCTAGGGAGGACGAAAATGACCTAAATATTAATTCAATGACACAAACAAACTTATCGGATGCACAAGATTGGTTAAAAACCCTAATTGGAGAAGAATCAGCCTAGGGATGACGAAAAAGACCTAATTGATCATCCTATGACACAAACACACCTATTAGATGCACAAGATTGGTTAAAAACCCTAACTGGACAAGAATAAGCCTAGGGAGGACGAAAATGACCTAATTGATCATCCAATGACACAAACACACCTATTGGATGCACAAGATTGGTCTAAAACTCTAATTGGACAAGAATATGCCTACGGGGGACGAAAATGACCTAAATGTTAATCCAATGACACAAATGAACTTATTGGATGCACAAGATTGGTTAAAAACCCTAATCGGACAAAATAAGCCTAGGGAGGACGAAAATGACCTAAATGTTAATCCAATGACACAACTCAACTTATTGGATGCACAAGATTGGTTAAAAACCCTAATTGGGCAAGAATAAGCCTAGGGAGGACGAAAATGACCTAATTGATCATCCAATGACACAAACACACCTATTGGATGCACAAGATTGGTTAAAAACCCTAATTGGACAAGAATAAGCCTAGGGAGGACGAAAATCACCTAAATGTTAATCCAATGACACAACTCAACTTATTGGATGCACAAGATTGGTTAAAAACTCTAATTGGACAAGAATAAGCCTAGGGAGGACGAAAATGACCTAATTGATCATCCAATGACACAAACACACCAATTGGATGCACAAGATTCGTTTAAAACCCTAATTGGACAAGAATATGCCTAGGGAGGACGAAAATAACCTAATTGATCATCCAATGACACAAACACACCTATTGGATGCACAAGATTGGTTAAAAACCCTAATTGGACAAGAATATGCATAGGGAGGACGAAAATGACCTAATTGATCATCCAATGACACAAATGAACTTATTGGATGCACAAGATTAGTTAAAAACCCTAATTGGACAAGAATAAGCCTAGGGAGGACGAAAATAACCTAATTGATCATCCAATGACACAAACACACCTATTGGATGCACAAGATTGCTCTAAAACTCTAATTGGACAACAATATGCCTAGGGAGGACGAAAATGACCTAAATGTTAATCCAATGACACAAATGAACTTATTGGATGCACAAGATTGGTTAAAAACCCTAATCGGAGAAAATAAGCCTAGGGAGGACGAAAATGACCTAAATGTTAATCCAATGACACAACTCAACTTATTGGATGCACAAGATTGGTTAAAAACCCTAATTGGGCAAGAATAAGCCTACGTAGGACGAAAATGACCTAATTGATCATCCAATGACACAACTCAACTTATTGGATGCACAAGATTGGTCAAAAACCCAAATTGGACAAGAATAAGCCTAGGGAGGACGAAAATGACCTAATTGATCATCCAATGACACAAACACACCAATTGGATGCACAAGATTCGTTAAAAACCCTAATTGGACAAGAATATGCCTAGGGAGGACGAAAATGACCTAATTGATCATCCAATGACACAAACACACCTATTGGATGCACAAGATTGGTTAAAAACCCTAATTGGACAAGAATATGCCTAGGGAGGACGAAAATGACCTAATTGATCATCCAATGACACAAACACACCTATTGGATGCACAAGATTGGTTAAAAACCCTAATTGGACAAGAATAAGCCTAGGGAGGACGAAAATGACGTAATTGATCATCCAATGACACAAACACACCTATTGGATTCACAAGATTCGTTAAAAACCCTAATTGGACAAGAATATGCCTAGGGAGGACGAAAATGACCTAATTGATCATCCAATGACACAAACACACCTATTGGATGCACAAGATTGGTTAAAAACCCTAATTGGACAAGAATATGCCTAGGGAGGACGAAAATGACCTAATTGATCATCCAATGACACAAACACACCTATTGGATGCACAAGATTGGTTAAAAACCCTAATTGGACAAGAATATGCCTAGGGAGGACGAAAATGACCTAATTGATCATCCAATGACACAAACACACCTTTGGCAGCACAAGATTGGTTAAAAACCTAATTGGACAAGAATATGCCTAGGGAGGACGAAAATGACCTAATTGATCATCCAATGACACAAACACACCTATTAGATGCACAAAATTGGTTAAAAACCCTAATTGGACAAGAATATGCCTAGGCAGGACGAAAATGACCTAATTGATCATCCAGACACAAACACACCTATTGGATGCAGAAGATCGGTTAAAAACCCTAATTGGACAAGAATAAGCCTAGGGAGGACGAAAATGACCTAATTGATCATCCAATGACACAAACACACCTATTGGATGCACAAGATTGGTTAAAAACCCTAATTGGACAAGAATATGCCTAGGGAGGACGAAAATGACCTAATTGATCATCCAATGACACAAATGAACTTATTTGATGCACAAGATTGGTCAAAAACCCTAATTGGACAAGAATAAGCCTATGGAGGACGAAAATGACCTAATTGATCATCCAATGACACAAACACACCTATTGGATGCACAAGATTGGTTAAAAACCCTAATTGGACAAGAATATGCCTAGGGAGGACGAAAATGACCTAATTGATCATCCAATGACACAAACACACCTATTGGATGCACAAGATTGGTTAAAAACACTAATTGGACAAGAATAAGCCTAGGAAGGACGAAAATGACCTAATTGATCATCCATTGCCACAAACACACCTATTGAATGCACAAGATTGGTTAAAAACCATAATTGGACAAGAATAAGCCTAGGGAGGACGAAAATGACCTAATTGATCATCCAATGACACAAACACACCTATTGGATGCACAAGATTGGTTAAAAACCCTAATTGGACAAGAATATGCCTAGGGAGGACGAAAATGACCTAATTGATCATCCAATGACAAAAATGAACTTATTGGATGCACAAGATTAGTTAAAAACCCTAATTGGACAAGAATATGCCTAGGGAGGACGAAAATGACCTAATTGATCATCCAATGACACAAACACACCTATTGGATGCACAAGATTGGTTAAAAACCCTAATTGGACAAGAATATGCCTAGGGAGGACGAAAATGACCTAAATGTTAATCCGATGACACAAATGAACTAATTAGATGTACAAGATTGGTTAAAAACCCTAATTGGACAAGAATAAGCCTAGGGAGGACGAAAATGACCTAATTGATCATCCAATGACACAAACACACCTATTGGATGCACAAGATTGGTTAAAAACCCTAATTGGACAAGAATATGCCTAGGGAGGACGAAAATGACCTAAATATTAATTCAATGACACAAACAAAGTTATTGGATGCACAAGATTGGTTAAAAACCCTAATTGGACAAGAATAAGCCTAGGGAGGACGTAAATGACCTAATTGATCATCCAATGACACAAACACACCTATTGGAAGCACAAGATTGGTTAAAAACCCTAATTGGACAAGAATAAGCCTAGGGAGGACGAAAATGACCTAAATGTTAATCCAATGACACAACTCAACTTATTGGATGCACAAGATTGGTTAAAAACCCTAATTGGGAAAGAATAAGCCTAGGGAGGACGAAAATGACTTAATTGATCATCCAATGACACAAAACACCTATTGGATGCACAAGATTGGTTAAAAACCCTAATTATACAAGAATAAGCCTAGGGAGGACGAAAATAACCTAATTGATCATCCAATGACACAAACACACCTATTGGATGCACAAGATTGGTTAAAACCCCTAATTGGACAAGAATATGCCTAGGGAGGAAGAAAATGACCTAAATGTTAATCCAATGACACAAATTAACTTATTGGATGCACAAGATTGGTTAAAAACCCTAATTGGATAAGAATAAGCCTAGGAAGGATGGAAATGACCTAAATGTTAATCCAATGACACAACTCAACTTATTGGATGCACAAGATTGGTTAAAAACCCTAATTGGACAAGAATAAGCCTATGGAGGACGAAAATGACCTAATCGATCATCCAATGACACAAACACACCTATTGGATGCACAAGATTGGTTAAAAACCCTAATTGGACAAGAATAAGCCTAGGGAGGACGAAAATGACCTAAATGTTAATCCAATGACACAACTCAACTTATTGGAAGCACTAGATTGGTTAAAAACCCTAATTGGACAAGAATAAACCTAGGGAGGACGAAAATGACCTAATTGATCATCCAATGAAACAAAAACACCAATTGGATGCACAAGATTCGTTAAAAACCCTAATTGGACAAGAATATGCCTAGGGAGGACGAAAATGACCTAATTGATCATCCAATGACACAAACACACCTATTGGATGCACAAGATTGGTTAAAAACCCTAATTGGACAAGAATATGCCTAGGGAGGACGAAAATGACCTAATTGATCATCCAATGACACAAACACACCTATTGGATGCACAAGATTGGTTAAAAACCCTAATTGGACAAGAATATGCCTAGGGAGGACGAAAATGACCTAAATATTAACTCAATGAAACAAACAAACTTATTGGATGCACAAGATTAGTTAAAAACCCTAATTGGACAAGAATATGCCTAGGGAGGACGAAAATGACCTAATTGATCATCCAATGACACAAACACACCTATTGGATGCACAAGATTGGTTAAAAACTCTAATTGGACAAGAATAAGCATAGGGAGGACGAAAATGACCTAATTGATCATCCAATCACACAAACACACCTATTGCATGCACAAGATAGGTTAAAAACCCTAATTAGACAAGAATATGCCTAGGGAGGAGGAAAATAACCTAATTGATCATCCAATGATACAAACACACCTATTGGGTGCACAAGATCGGTTAAAAACCCTAATTGGACAAGAATAAGCCTAGGGAGGACGAAAATGACCTAATTGATCATCCAATGACACAAACACACCTATTGGATGCACAAGATTGGTTAAAAACCCTAATTGGACAAGAATATGCCTAGGGAGGACGAAAATGACCTAATTGATCATCCAATGACACAAATGAACTTATTGGATGCACAAGATTAGTTAAAACCCTAATTGGACAAGAATAAGCCTAGGGAGGACGAAAATAACCTAATTGATCATCCAATGACACAAACACACCTATTGGATGCACAAGATTCGTTAAAATACCTAATTGGACAAGAATATGCCTAGGGAGGACGAAAATGACCTAATTGATCATCCAATGACACAAATGAACTTATTGGATGCACAAGATTAGTTAAAAACCCTAATTGGACAAGAATAAGCCTAGGGAGGACAAAAATAACCTAATTGATCATCCAATGACACAAACACACCTATTGGATGCACAAGATTGGTCTAAAACTCTAATTGGACAGGAATATGTCTAGGGAGGACGAAAATGACCTAAATGTTAATCCAATTACACAAATGAACTTATTGGATGCACAAGATTGGTTAAAAACCCTAATTGGACAAGAATAAGCCTAGGGAGGACGAAAATGACCTAAATGTTTATCCAATGACACAACTCAACTTATTGGATGCACAAGATTGGTTAAAAACCCTAATTGGGCAAGAATAAGCCTAGGGAGGACGTAAATGACCTAATTGATCATCCAATGACACAAACACACCTATTGGATGCACAAGATTGGTTAAAAACCCTAATTGGACAAGAATAAGCCTAGGGAGGACGAAAATGACCTAAATGTTAATCCATTGACACAACTCAACTTATTGGATGCACAAGATTGGTTAAAAACCCTTATTGGGCAACAATAAGCCTAGGGAGGACGAAGATGACCTAATTGATCATCCAATGACACAAACACACCTATATGATGCACAAGATTGGTTAAAAACCCTAATTGGACAAGAATAAGCCTAGGGAGGACGAAAATGACCTAAATGTTAATCCAATGACACAACTCAACTTATTGGATGCACAAGATTGGTTAAAAACCCTAATTGGACAAGAATAAGCCTATGGTGGACGAAAATGACCTACTTGATCATCCAATGACACAAACACACCTATTGGATGTACAAGATTGGTTAAAACCCTAATTGGACAAGAATAAGCCTAGGGAGGAGGAAAATGACCTAAATGTTAATCCAATGACACAACTCAACTTATTGCCTGCACAAGATTGGTTGAAAACCCTAATTGGACAAGAATAAGCCTAGGGAGGACGAAAATGACCTAATTGATCATCCAATGACACAAACACACCTATTGGATGCACAAGATAGGTTAAAAACCCTAATTGGACAAGAGTATGCCTAGGGAGGACGAAAATGACCTAAATATTAATTGGACAAGAATAAGCCTAGTGACGACGAAAATGACCTAATTGATCATCCAATGACACAAACACACCTATTGGATGCACAAGATTGGTTAAAAACCCTAATCGGACAAAATAAGCCTAGGGAGGACGAAAATGACCTAAATGTTAATCCAATGACACAACTCAACTTATTGGATGCACAAGATTGGTTAAAAACCCTAATTGGGCAAGAATAAGCCTAGGGAGGACGAAAATGACCTAATTGATCATCCAATGACACAAACACACCTATTGGATGCACAAGATTGGTTAAAAACCCTAATTGGACAAGAATAAGCCTAGGGAGGACGAAAATAACCAAATTGATCATCCATTGCCACAAACACACCTATTGGATGCACAAGATTGGTTAAAAACCCTAATTGGACAAGAATATGCCTAGGGAGGACGAAAATGACCTAAATGTAAATCCAATGACACAAATGAACTTATTGGATGCACAAGATTGGTTAAATACCCTAATTGGACAAGAATAAGCCTAGGTAGCACGAAAATGACCTAAATGCTAATCCAATGACAAAACTCAACTTATTGGATGCACAAGATTGGTTAAAAACCCTAATTGGGCAAGAATAAGCCTAGGGAGGACGAAAATGACCTAATTGATCATCCAATGACACAAACACACCTATTGGATGCACAAGATTGGTTAAAAACCCTAATTGGACAAGAATAAGCCTAGGGAGGACGAAAATGACCTAATTGATCATCCATTGCCACAAACACACCTAATGGATGCACAAGATTGGTTAAAAACCGTAATTGGACAAGAATAAGCCTAGGGAGGACGAAAATGACCTAATTGATCATCCAATGACACAAACACACCTATTGGATGCACAAGACTGGTTAAAAACCCTAGTTGGACAAGAATATGCCTAGGGAGGACGAAAATGACCTAATTGATCATCCAATGACACAAACACACCTATTGGATGCACAAGATTGGTTAAAAACCCTAATTGGACAAGAATATGCCTAGGGAGGACGAAAATGACCTAATTGATCATCCAATGACACAAACAAACCTATTGGATGCACAAGATTGGTTAAAAACCCTAATTGGACAAGAATAAGCGTAGGGAGAACGAAAATGACCTAAATGTTAATCCAATGACACAACTCAACTTATTGGATGCACAAGATTGGTTAAAAACCCTAATTGGACAAGAATAAGCCTAGGGAGGACGAAAATAACCTAATTGATCATACAATGACACAAACACACCTATTGGATGCACAAGATTGGTTAAAAACCCTAATTGGACAAGAATAAGCCTAGGGAGGACGAAAATAACCTAATTGATCATCCAATGACACAAACACACCTATTGGATGCACAAGATTGGTTAAAAACCCTAATTGGACAAGAATATGCCTATGGAGGATGAAAATGACCTAAATGTTTATCCAATGACACAACTCAACTTATTGGATGCACAAGATTGGTTAAAAACCCTAATTGGACAAGAATAAGCCTAGGGAGGACGAAAACAACCTAATTGATCATCCAATGACACAAACACACCTATTGGATGCACAAGATTGGTTAAAAACCCTAATTGGACAAGAATAAGCCTAGGGAGGACGAAAATGACCTAATTGATCATCCAATGACACAAATACACCTATTAGATGCACAAGATTAGTTAAAAACCCTAATTGGACAAGAATATGCCTAGGGAGGACGAAAATGACCTAATTGATCATCCAATGACACAAACACACCTATTGGATGCACAAGATTGGTTAAAAACCCTAATTGGACAAGAATATGCCTAGGGAGGACGAAAATGACCTAAATGTTAATCTAATGACACAAATGAACTTATTGGATGCACAAGATTGGTTAAAAACCGTAATTGGACAAGAATAAGCCTAGCGAGGACGAAAATGACCTAAATGTTAATCCAATGACACAACTCAACTTATTGGATGCACAAGATTGGTTAAAAACCCTAATTGGACAAGAATAAGCCTAGGGAGGACAAAAATGACCTAATTGATCAACCAATGACACAAACACACCTATTGGATGCATAAGATTGGTTAAAAACCCTAGTTGGACAAGAATATGCCTAGGGAGGACGAAAATGACCTAATTGATCATTTAATGACACAAATGAACTTATTGGATGCACAAGATTGGTTAAAAACCCTAATTGGAAAAGAATAAGCCTAGGGAGGACGAAAATGACCTAATTGATCATCCAATGACACAAACACACCTATTGGATGCACAAGATTGGTTAAAAACCCTAATTGGACAAGAATATGCCTAGGGAGGACGAAAATGACCTAATTGATCATCCAAAGACACAAACACACCTATTGGATGCACAAGATTGGTTAAAAACCCTAATTGGACAAGAATATGCCTAGGGAGGACGAAAATGACCTAAATATTAATTCAATGACACAAAAAAACTTATCGGATGCACAAGATTGGTTAAAAACCCTAATTGGACAAGAATATGCCTAGGGAGGACGAAAATGACCTAATTGATCATCCAATGACACAAACACACCTATTGGATGCACAAGATTGGTTAAAAACCCTAATTGGACAAGAATATGCCTAGGGAGGACGAAAATGACCTAATTGATCATCCAATGACACAAACACACCTATTGGATGCACAAGATTGGTTAAAAACCCTAATTGGACAAGAATATGCCGAGGGAGGACGAAAATACCCTAATTGATCATCCAATGACACAAACACACCTATTGGATGCACAAGATTGGTTAAAAACCCTAATTGCATAAGAATATGCCTAGGGAGGACGAAAATGACCTAAATGTTAATCCAATGACACAACTCAACTTATTGGATGCACAAGATTGGTTTAAAACCCTAATTGGACAAGAATAATCCTAGGGAGGACGAAAATGACCTAATTGATCATCCAATGACACAAACACACCAATTGGATGCACAAGATTCGTTAAAAACCCTAATTGGACAAGAATATGCCTAGGGAGGACGAAAATGACCTAATTGATCATCCAATGACACAAACACACCTATTGGATGCACAAGATTGGTTAAAAACCCTAATTGGACAAGAATATGCCGAGGGAGGACGAAAATAACCTAATTGATCATCCAATGACACAAACACACCTATTGGATGCACAAGATTGGACAAAAACCCTAATTGCACAAGAATATGCCTAGGGAGGACGAAAATGACCTAAATGTTAATCCAATGACACAAATGAACTTATTGGATGCACAAGATTGGTTAAAAACCCTAATTGGACAAGAATAAGCCTAAATGTTAATCCAATGACACAACTCAACTTATTGGATGCACAAGATTTGTTAAAAACCCTAATTGGACAAGAATAAGCCTAAGGAGGACGAAAATGACCTAATTGATCATCCAATGACACAAACACACCAATTGGATGCACAAGATTCGTTAAAAACCCTAATTGGACAAGAATATGCCTAGGGAGGACGAAAATGAACTAATTGATCATCCAATGACACAAACACACCTATTGGATGCACAAGATTGGTTAAAAACCCTAATTGGACAAGAATAAGCCTAGGGAGGACGAAAATGACCTAAATGTTAATCCAATGACACAACTCAACTTATTGGATGCACAAGATTGGTTAAAAACCCTAATTAGGCAAGAATAAGCCTAGGGAGGACGAAGATGACCTAATTGATCATCCAATGACACAAACACACCTATTGGATGCACAAGATTGGTTAAAAACCCTAATTGGACAAGAATAAGCCTAGGGAGGACGAAAATGACCTAAATGTTAATCCATTGACACAACTCAACTTATTGGATGCACAAGATTGGTTAAAAACCCTAATTGGGAAAGAATAAGCCTAGGGAGGACGAAAATGACCTAATTGATCATCCAATGACACAAAACACCTATTGGATGCACAAGATTGGTTAAAAACCCTAATTATACTAGAATAAGCCTAGGGAGGACGAAAATAACCTAATTGATCATCCAATGACACAAACACACCTATTGGATGCACAAGATTGGTTAAAACCCCTAATTGGACAAGAATATGCCTAGGGAGGAAGAAAATGACCTAAATGTTAATCCAATGACACAAATTAACTTATTGGATGCACAAGATTGGTTAAAAACCCTAATTGGATAAGAATAAGCATAGGAAGGATGGAAATGACCTAAATGTTAATCCAATGACACAACTCAACTTATTGGATGCACAAGATTGGTTAAAAACCCTAATTGGACAAGAATAAGCCTATGGAGGACGAAAATGACCTAATTGATCATCCAATGACACAAACACACCTATTGGATGCACAAGATTGGTTAAAAACCCTAATTGGACAAGAATAAGCCTAGGGAGGACGAAAATGACCTAAATGTTAATCCAATGACACAACTCAACTTATTGGATGCACAAGATAGGTTAAAAACCCTAATTGGACAAGAATAAGCCTAGGGAGTACGAAAATGACCTAATTGATCATCCAATGACACAAACACACCTATTGGATGCACAAGATTGGTTAAAAACCTTAATTGGACAAGAATATGCCTACGGAGGACGAAAATGACTTAAATATTAATTCAATGACACAAACAAACTTATCGGATGCACAAGATTGGTTAAAAACCCTAATTGGACAAGAATCAGCCTAGGGACGACGAAAATGACCTAATTGATCATCCTATGACACAAACACACCTATTAGATGCACAAGATTGGTTAAAAACCCTAATTGGACAAGAATAAGCCTAGGGAGGACGAAAATGACCTTATTGATCATCCAATGACACAAACACACCTATTGGATGCACAAGATTGGTCTAAAACTCTAATTGGACAAGAATATGCCTAGGGAGGTCGAAAATGACCTAAATGTTAATCCAATGACACAAATGAACTTATTGGATGCACAAGATTGGTTAAAAACCCTAATCAGACAAAATAAGCCTAGGGAGGACGAAAATGACCTAAATGTTAATCCAATGACACAACTCAACTTATTGGATGCACAAGATTGGTTAAAAACCCTAATTGGGCAAGAATAAGCCTAGGGAGGACGAAAATGACCTAATTGATCAACCAATGACACAAACACACCTATTGGATGCACAAGATTGGTTAAAAACCCTAATTGGATAAGAATATGCCTAGGGAGGACAAAAATTACCTAATTGATCATCCAATGACACAAATACACCTATTAGATGCACAAGATTGGTTAAAAACCCTAATTGGACAAGAATAAGCCTAGGCAGGACGAAAATGACCTAATTGATCATCCAATGACACAAACACACCTATTGGATGCACAAGATTGGTTAAAAACCCTAATTGGACAAGAATATGCCTAGGGAGGACGAAAATGACCTAATTGATCATCCAATGACACAAATGAACTTATTGGATGCACAAGATTAGTTAAAAACCCTAATTGGACAAGAATAAGCCTAGGGAGGACGAAAATAACCTAATTGATCATCCAATGACACAAACACACCTATTGGATGCACAAGATTGGTCTAAAACTCTAATTGGACAAGAATATGCCTAGGGAGGACGAAAATGACCTAAATGTTAATCCAATGACACAAATGAACTTATTGGATGCACAAGATTGGTTAAAAACTCTAATTGGACAAGAATATGCCTAGGGAGGACGAAAATGACCTAATTATTAATTCAATGACACAAACAAAGTTATTGGATGTACAAGATTGGTTAAAAACCCTAATTGGACAAGAATAAGCCTAGGGAGGACATAAATGACCTAATTGATCATCCAATGACACAAACACACCTATTGGATGCACAAGATTGCTTAAAAACCCTAATTGGACAAGAATATGCCTAGGGAGGACGAAAATGACCTAAATATTAATTCAATGACACAAACAAAGTTATTGGATGCACAAGATTGGTTAAAAACCCTAATTGGACAAGAATAAGCCTAGGGAGGACGAAAATGACCTAATTGAACATCCAATGACACAAACACAACTATTGGATGCACAATATCGGTTAAAAACCCTAATTGGACAAGAACAAGCCTAGGGAGGAAGAAAATGACCAAATTTATCATCCAATGACACAAACACACCTATTGGATGCACAAGATTGGTTAAAAACCCTAATTAGACAAGAATAAGCCTAGGGATGACGAAAATGTCCTAATTGATTATCCAATGACAGAAACACACCTATTAGATGCACAAGATTGGTTAAAAGCCCTAATTGGACAAGAATAAGCCTGGGGAGGAAGAAAATGACCTAATTTATCATCCAATGACACAATACTACATATTGGATGCACAAGATTGGTTAAAAACCCTAATTGGACAAGAATAAGCCTAGGGAGGACGAAAATGACCTAATTGATCATCCAATGACACAAACACACCTATTGGATGCACAAGATTGGTTAAAAACCCTAATTGGACAAGAATATGCCTAGGGAGGACGAAAATGACCTAATTGATCATCCAATGACACAAACACACCTATTGGATGCACAAGATTGGTTAAAAACCCTAATTGGACAAGAATATGCCTAGGAAGGACGAAAATGGCCTAATTGATCATCCAATGACACAAATGAACTTATTGGATGCACAAGATTGGTTAAAAACCCTAATTGGACAAGAATAAGCCTAGGGAGGACGAAAATGACCTAATTGATCATCCAATGACACAAACACACCTATTGGATGCACAAGATTGGTTAAAAACCCTAATTGGACAAGAATATGCCTAGGGAGGACGAAAATGACCTAAATGTTAATCCAATGACACAAATGAACTTATTGGATGCACAAGATTGGTGAAAAACCCTAATTGGACAAGAATAAGCCTTGGGAGGATGAAAATGACCTGATTGATCATCCAATGACACAAACACACCTATTGGATGCACAAGATTGGTTAAAAACCATAATTGGACAAGAATATGCCTAGGAAGGACGAAAATGACCTAATTGATCATCCAATGACACAAATGAACTTATTGGATGCACAAGATTGGTTAAAAACCCTAATTGGACAAGAATAAGCCTAGGGAGGACGAAAATGACCTAATTGATCATCCAATGACACAAACACACCTATTGGATGCACAAGATTGGTTAAAAACCCTAATTGGACAAGAATATGCCTAGGGAGGACGAAAATGACCTAATTGATCATCCAATGACACAAACACACCTATTGGATGCACAAGATTGGTTAAAAACCCTAATTGGACAAGAATATGCCTAGGGAGGACGAAAATGACCTAATAGACCATCCAATGACAGAAACACACCTATTGGATGCACAAGATTGGTTAAAAACCCTAATTGGACAAGAATAAGCCTAGGGAGGACGAAAATGACCTAAATGTTAATCCAATGACACAACTCAACTTATTGGATGCACAAGATTGGTTAAAAACCCTAATTGGACAAGAATAAGCCTAGGGAGGACGAAAATGACCTAATTGATCATCCAATGACACAAACACACCTATTGGATGCACAAGATTGGTTAAAAACCCTAATTGGACAAGAATATGCCTAGGGAGGACGATTATGACCTAAATGTTAATCCAATGACACAAACGGACTTATTGGATGCACAAGATTGGTTAAAAACCCTAATTGGACAAGAATATGCCTAGGGAGGACGAAAATGACCTAATTGATCATCCAATGACACAAACACACCTATTGGATGCACAAGATTGGTTAAAAACCCTAATTGGACAAGAATATGCCTAGGGAGGACGAAAATGACCTAATTGATCATCCAATGACACAAATGAACTTATTGGATGCACAAGATTAGTTAAAATCCCTAATTGGACAAGAATAAGCCGAGGGAGGACGAAAATAACCTTATTGATAAGCCAATGACACAAACACACCTATTGGATGCACAAGATTGGTCTAAAACTCTAATTGGACAAGAATATGCCTAGGGAGGACGAAAATGACCTAAATGTTAATCCAATGACACAAATGAACTTATTGGATGCACAAGATTGGTTAAAAACCCTAATTGGACAAGAATAAGCCTAGGGAGGAAGAAAATGACCTAAATGTTAATCCAATGACACAACTCAACTTATTGGATGCACAAGATTGGTTAAAAACCCTAATGGGGAAAGAATAAGCCTAGGGAGGACGAAAATGACCTAATTGATCATCCAATGACCCAAACACACCTATTTGATGCACAAGATTGGTTAAAAGCCCTAATTGGACAAGAACAAGCCTAGGGAGGATGAAAATGACCCAATTGATCATCCATTGCCACAAACACACCTAATGGATGCACAAGATTGGTTAAAAACCCTAATTGGACAAGAATATGCCTAGGGAGGACGATAAGGACCTAATTGGTCATCCAATGACACAAACACACCAATTGGATGCACAAGATTGGTTAAAAACCCTAATTGGACAAGAATATGCCCAGGGAGGACGAAAATGACCTAATTGATCATCCAATGACACAAATGAACTTATTGGATGCACAAGATTAGTTAAAAACCCTAATTGGACAAGAATAAGCCTAGGGAGGACGAAAATAACCTAATTGATCATCCAATGACACAAACACACCTATTGGATGCACAAGATTGGTCTAAAACTCTAATTGGACAAGAATATGCCTAGGGAGGACGAAAATGACCTAAATGTTAATCCAATGACACAAATGAACTTATTGGATGCACAAGATTGGTTAAAAACCCTAATTGGACAAGAATAAGCCTAGGGAGGACGAAAATGACCTAAATGTTAATCCAATGACACAACTCAACTTATTGGATGCACAAGATTGGTTAAAAACCCTAATTGGGAAAGAATAAGCCTAGGGAGGACGAAAATGACCTAATTGATCATCCAATGACCCAAACACACCTATTGGATGCACAAGATTGGTTAAAAACCCTAATTGGACAAGAATAAGCCTATGGAGGATGAAAATGACCTAATTGATCATCCAATGACACAAATGAACTTATTGGATGCACAAGATTAGTTAAAAACCCTAATTGGACAAGAATAAGCCTAGGGAGGACGAAAATAACCTAATTGATCATCCCATGACACAAACACACCTATTGGATGCACAAGATTGGTCTAAAACTCTAATTGGACAAGAATATGCCTAGGGAGGACGAAAATGACCTAAATGTTAATCCAATGACACAAATGAACTTATTGGATGCACAAGATTGGTTAAAAACCCTAATTGGACAAAATAAGCCTAGGGAGGACGAAAATGACCTAAATGTTAATCCAATGACACAACTCAACTTATTGGATGCACAAGATTGGTTAAAAACCCTTATTGGGCAAGAATAAGCCTAGGGAGGACGAAAATGACCGAATTGATCATCCAATGACACAAACACACCTATTGGATGCACAAGATTGGTTAAAAACCCTAATTGGACAAGAATAAGCCTAGGGAGGACGAAAATTTCATAAATGTTAATCTAATGACACAACTCAACTTATTGGATGGACTAGATTGGTTAAAAACCCTAATTGGACAAGAATATGCCTAGGGAGGACGAAAATGACCTAATTGATCATCCAATGACACAAACACACCTATTGGATGCACAAGATTGGTTAAAAACCCTAATTGGACAAGAATATGCCTAGGGAGGACGAAAATGACCTAATTGATCATCCAATGACACAACACACCTATTGGATGCACAAGATTGGTTAAAAACCCTAATTGGACAAGAATAATTAGCCTAGGGAGGACGAAAATGACCTAATTGATCATCCAATGACACAACACACCTATTGGATGCAGAAGATTGGTTTAAAACCCTAATTGGACAAGAATATGCCTAGGGAGGACGAAAATGACCTAATTGATCATCCAATGACACAAACACACCTATTGGATGCACAAGATTGGTTAAAAACCCTAATTGGACAAGAATATGCCTAGGGAGGACGAAAATGACCTAAATATTAATTCAATGACACAAACAAACTTATCGGATGCACAAGATTGGTTAAAAACCCTAATTGGACAAGTATAAGCCTAGGGAGGACGAAAATGACCTAAATGTTAATCCAATGACACAACTCAACTTATTGGATGCACAAGATTGGTTAAAAACCCTAATTGGACAAGAATGTGCCTAGGGAGGACAAAAATGACCTAATCGATCATCCAATGACACAAACACACCTATTGGATGCACAAGATTGGTTAAAAACCCTAATTGGACAAGAATATGCCTAGGGAGGACGAAAATGACCTAATTGATCATCCAATGACACAAACACACCTATTGGATGCACAAGATTGGTTAAAAACCCTAATTGGACAAGAATATGCCTAGGGAGGACGAAAATGACCTAATTGATCATCCAATGACACAAATGAACTTATTGGATGCACAAGATTAGTTAAAAACCCTAAATGGACAAGAATAAGGCTAGGGAGGACGATAATAACCTAATTGATCATCCAATGACACAAACACACCTATTGGATGCACAAGATTGGTCTAAAACTCTAATTGGACAAGAATATGCCTAGCGAGGACCAAAATGACCTAAATGTTAATCCAATGACACAAATGAACTTATTGGATGCACAAGATTGGTTAAAAACCCTAATTGGACAAGAATAAGCCTAGGGAGGACGAAAATGACCTAAATGTTAATCCAATGACACAACTCAACTTATTGGATGCACAAGATTGGTTAAAAACCCTAATTGGAAAGAATAAGCCTAGGGAGGACGAAAATGACCTAATTGATCATCCAATGATACAAACACACCTATTGGATGCACAAGATTGGTTAAAAACCCTAATTGGACAAGAATAAGCCTAGGGAGGACGAAAATGACATAAATGTTAATCCAATGACACAACTCAACTTATTGGATGCACAAGATTGGTAAAAACCCTAATTGGACAAGAATATGCCTAGGGAGGACGAAAATGACCTAATTGATCATCCAATGACACAAACACACCTATTGGATGCACAAGATTGGTTAAAAACCCTAATTGGACAAGAATATGCCTAGGGAGGACGAAAATGACCTAAATATTGTTTCAATGACATAAACAAACTTGTTGGATGCACAAGATTGCGTAAAAAGCCTAATTGGACAAGAATAAGCCTAGGGAGGACGAAAATGACCTAATTGATCATCCAATGACACAAACACACCTATTGGATGCACAAGATTGGTTAAAAACCCTAATTGGACAAGAATAAGCCTAGGGAGGACGAAAATGACCTAATTGATCACCCAATGACACAAACACACCTATTGGATGCCCAAGATTGGTTAAAAACCCTAATTGGACAAGAATATGCCTAGGGAGGACGAAAATGACCTAATTGATCATCCAATGACACAAACACACCTATTGGATGCACAAGATTGGTTAAAAACCCTAATTGGACAAGAATATGCCTAGGGAGGACGAAAATGACCTAAATATTAATTCAATGAAACAAACAAACTTATTGGATGCACAAGATTGGTTAAAAACACTAATTGGACAAGAATAAGCCTAGGAAGGACGAAAATGACCTAATTGATCATCCAATGACACAAACACACCTATTGGATGCACAAGATTGGTTAAAAACCCTAATTGGACAAGAATAAGCCTAGGGAGGACGAAAATGACCTAATTGATCATCCAATGACACAAACACACCTATTGGATGCACAAGATTGGTTAAAAACCCTAATTGGACAAGAATATGCCTAGGGAGGACGAAAATGACCTAATTGATCATCCAATGACACAAATGAACTTATTGGATGCACAAGATTAGTTAAAAACCCTAATTGGAAAAGAATTAGCCTAGGGATGACGGAAATAACCTAATTGATCATCCAATGACACAAACACACCTATTAGATGCACAAGATTGGTCTAAAACTCTAATTGGACAAGAATATGCCTAGGGAGGACGAAAATGACCTAAATGTTAATCCAATGACACAAATGAACTTATTGGATGCACAAGATTGGTTAAAACCCTAATTGGACAAGAATAAGCCTAGGGAGGACGAAAATGACCTAAATGTTAATCCAATGACACAACTCAACTTATTGGATGCACAAGATTGGTTAAAAACCCTAATTGGGCAAGAATAAGCCTAGGGAGAACGAAAATGACCTAATTGATCATCCAAAGACACAAACACACCTATTGGATGCACAAGATTGGTTAAAAACCCTAATTGGACAAGAATAAGACTAGGGAGGATGAAAATGACCTAATTGATCATCCAATGACACAGACACACCTATTGGATGCACAAGATTGGTTAAAAACCCTAATTGGACAAGAATAAGCCTAGGGAGGACGAAAATGACCTAATTGATCATCCAATGACACAAACACACCTATTGGATGCACAAGATTGGTTAAAAACCCTAATTGGACAAGAATATGCCTAGGGAGGACGAAAATGACCTAATTGATCATCCAATGACACAAATGAACTTATTGGATGCACAAGATTAGTTAAAAACCCTAATTGGACAAGAATATGCCTAGGGTGGACGAAAATGACCTAATTGATCATCCAATGACACAAACACACCTATTGGATGCACAAGATTCGTTAAAAACCCTAAATGGACAAGAATATGCCTAGGGAGGACGAAAATGACCTAATTAATCATCCAATGACACAAACACACCTATTGGATGCACAAGATTGGTTAAAAACCCTAATTGGACAAGAATATGCCTAGGGAGGACGAAAATGACCTAATTGATCATCCAATGACACAAACACACCTATTGGATGCACAAGATTGGTTAAAAACCCTAATTGGACAAGAATATGCCTAGGGAGGACGAAAATGACCTAATTGATCATCCAATGACACAAACACACCTATTGGATGCACACGATTCGTTAAAAACCCTAATTGGACAAGAATATGCATAGGGAGGACGAAAATGACCTAATTGATCATCCAATGACACAAACACACCTATTGGATGCACAAGATTCGTTAAAAACCCTAATTGGACAAGAATATGCCTAGGGAGGACGAAAATGACCTAATTGATCATCCAATGACACAAACACACCTATTGGATGCACAAGATTGGTTAAAAACCCTAATTGGACAAGAATATGCCTAGGGAGGGCAAAAATGACCTAAATGTTAATCCAATGACACAACTCAACTTATTGGATGCACAAGATTGGTTAAAAACCCTAATTGGACAAGAATATGCCTAGGGAGGACGAAAATGACCTAAATGTTAATCCAATGACACAATTCAACTTATTGGATGCACAAGATTGGTTAAAAACCCTAATTGGACAAGAATAAGCCTAGGGAGGACGAAAATGACCTAATTGATCATCCAATGACACAAACACACCTATTGGATGCACAAGATTGGTTAAAAACCCTAATTGGACAAGAATAAGCCTATGGAGGACGAAAATGGCCTAATTGATCATCCAATGACACAAACACACCTATTGGATGCACAAGATTGGTTAAAAACCCTAATTGGACAAAAATATGCCTAGGGAGGACGAAAATGACCTAATTGATCATCCAATGACACAAATGAACTTATTGGATGCACAAGATTAGTTAAAAACCCTAATTGGACAAGAATAAGCCTAGGGATGACGAAAATGACCTAATTGATCATCCAATGACACAAACACACCTATTGGATGCACAAGATTGGTTAAAAACCCTAATTGGACAAGAATATGCCTAGGGAGGACGAAAATGACCTAAATGTAAATTCAATGACACAAATGAACTTATTGGATGCACAAGATTGGTTAAAAACCCTAATTGGACAAGAATAAGCCTAGGGAGGACGAAAATGACCTAAATGTTAATCCAATGACACAACTCAACTTATTGGATGCACAGGATTGGTTAAAAACCCTAATTGGACAAGAATAAGTCTAGGGAGGACGAAAATAACCTAATTGATCATCCAATGACACAAACACACCTATTGGATGCACAAGATTGGTTAAAAACCCTAATTGGACAAGAATATGCCTAGGGAGGACGAAAATGACCTAATTGATCATCCAATGACACAAACACACCTATTGGATGCACAAGATTGGTTAAAAACCCTAATTAGACAAGAATATGCCTAGGGAGGACGAAAATGACCTAATTGATCATCCAATGACACAAATGAACTTATTGGATGCACAAGATTGGTTAAAAACCCTAATTGGGCAAGAATAAGCTTAGGGAGGACGAAAATGACCTAATTGATCATCCAATGACACAAACACACCTATTGGATGCACAAGATTGGGTAAAAACCCTATTTGGACAAGAATAAGCCTAGGGAGGACGAAAATGACATAAATGTTAATCCAATGACACAACTCAACTTATTGGATACACCAGATTGGTTAAAAACCCTAATTAGACAAGAATATGCCTAGGGAGGACGAAAATGACCTAATTGATCATCCAATGACACAAACACACCTATTGGATGCACAAGATTGGTTAAAAACCCTAATTGGACAAGAATATGCCTAGGGAGGACGAAAATGACATAATTGAACATCCAATGATACAAACACACCTATTGGATGAACAAGATTGGTTAAAAACCCTAATTGGACAAGAATATGCCTAGGGAGGACGAAAATGACCTAATTGATCATCCAATGACACAACACACCTATTGGATGCACAAGATTGGTTAAAAACCCTAATTGGACAAGAATATGCCTAGGGAGGACGAAAATGACCTAATTGATCATCCAATGACACAAACACACCTATTGGATGCACAAGATTGGTTAAAAACCCTAATTGGACAAGAATATGCCTAGGGAGGACGAAAATGACCTAAATATTAATTCAATGACACAAACAAACTTATTGGATGCACAAGATTGGTTAAAAACCCTAATTGGATAATAATATGCCTAGGGAGGACGAAAATGACCTAATTGATCATCCAATGACACTAATGAACTTATTGGATGCACAAGATTGGTTAAAAACCCTAATTGGACAAGAATAAGCCTAGGGAGGACGAAAATGACCTAATTGATCATCCAATGACACAAACACACCTATTGGATGCACAAGATTGGTTAAAAACCCTAATTGGACAAGAATATGCCTAGGGAGGACGAAAATGACCTAATTGATCATCCAATGACACAAACACACCTATTGGATGCACAAGATTGGTTAAAAACCCTAATTGGACAAGAATATGCCTAGGGAGGACGAAAATGACCTAATTGATCATCCAATGACACAAATGAACTTATCGGATGCACACGATTAGTTAAAAACCCTAATTGGACAAGAATATGCATAGGGAGGAAGAAAATAACCTAATTGATCATCCAATGACACAAACACACCTATTGGATGCACAAGATTGGTTAAAAACCCTAATTGGACAAGAATATGCCTAGGGAGGACGAAAATGACCTAATTGATCATCCAATGACACAAACACACCTATTGGATGCACAAGATTGGTTAAAAACCCTAATTGGACAAGAATATGCCTAGGGAGGACGAAAATGACCTAATAGATCATCCAATGACACAAACACATCTATCGGACGCACAAGATTGGTTAAAAACCCTAATTGGACATGAATATGCAAAGGGAGGACGAAAATGACCTAATTGATCATCCAATGACACAAACACACCTATTGGATGCATAAGATTCGTTAAAAACCCTAATTGGACAAGAATAAGCCTAGGGAGGACGAAAATGAACTAATTGATCATCCAATGACACAAATGAACTTATTGGATGCACAAGATTAGTTAAAAACCCTAATTGGACAAGAATAAGCCTAGGGAGGACGAAAATAACCGAATTGATCATCCAATGACACAAACACACCTATTGTATGCACAAGATTGGTCTAAAACTCCAATTGGACAAGAATATGCCTAGGGAGGACGAAAATGACCTAAATGTTAATCCAATGACACAAATGAACTTATTGGATGCACAAGATTGGTTAAAAACCCTAATTGGACAAGAATAAGCCTAGGGAGGACGAAAATGACCTAAATGTTAGTCCAATGACACAACTTAACTTATTGGATGCACAAGATTGGTTAAAAACCCTAATTGGACAAGAATATGCCTAGGGAGGACAAAAATGACCTAATTGATAATCCAATGACACAAACACACCTATTGGATGCACAAGATTGGTTAAAAACCCTAATTGGACAAGAATATGCCTAGGGAGGACGAAAATGACCTAATTGATCATCCAATGACACAAACACACCTATTGGATGCACAAGATTGGTTAAAAACCCTAATTGGACAAGAATAAGCCTAGGGAGGACGAAAGTGACCTAATTGATCATCCAATGACACAAACACAATTATTGGATGCACAAGATTGGTTAAAAACCCTAAGTGGACAAGAATATGCCTAGGGAGGACAAAAATCACCTAATTGATCATCCAATGACACAAACACACCTATTGGATGCAAAAGATTGGTTAAAAACCCTAATTGGACAAGTATATGCATAGGGAGGTCGAAAATGACCTAATTGATAATCCAATGACACAAACACACCTATTGGATGCACAAGATTGGTTAAAAACCCTAATTGGACAAGAATAAGCCTAGGGAGGACGAAAATGACCTAATTGATCATCCAATGACACAAACACACCTATTGGATGCACAAGATTGGTTAAAAACCCTAATTGGACAAGAATAAGCCTAGGGAGGACGAAAATGACCTAAATGTTAATCCAATGACACAACTCAACTTATTGGATGCACAAGATTGGTTAAAAACCCTAATTGGGAAAGTATAAGCCTAGGGAGGACGAAAATGACCTAATTGATTATCCAATGACACAAAGACACCTATTGGATGCACAAGATTGGTTAAAAACCCTAATTGGACAAGAATAAGCCTAGGGAGGACGAAAATCACCTAAATGTTAATCCAATGACACAACTCAACTTATTGGATGCACAAGATTGGTTAAAAACCCTAATTGGACAAGAATAAGCCTATGGAGGACGAAAATGACCTAATTGATCATCCAATGACACAAATGAACTTATTGGATGCACAAGATTAGTTAAAAACCCTAATTGGACAAGAATAAGCCTAGGGAGGACGAAAATAACCTAATTGATCATCCAATGACACAAACACACCTATTGGATGCACAAGATTGGTCTAAAACTATAATTGGACAAGAATATGCCTAGGGAGGACGAAAATGACCTAAATGTTAATCCAATGACACAAATGAACTTATTGGATGCACACGATTGGTTAAAAACCCTAATCGGAGAAAATAAGCCTAGGGAGGACGAAAATGACCTAAATGTTAATCCCATTACACAAATGAACTTATTGGATGCATAAGATTGGTTAAAAACCCTAATTGGACAAGAATAAGCCTAGGGAGGACGAAAATGACCTAAATGTTAATCCAATGACACAACTCAACTTATTGAATGCACAAGATTGGTTAAAAACCCTAATTGGGAAAGAATAAGCCTAGGGAGGACGTAAATGACCTAATTGATTATCCAATGACACAAAGACACCTATTGGATGCACAAGATTGGTTAAAAACCCTAATTGGACAAGAATAAGCCTAGGGAGGACGAAAATGACCTAAATGTTAATCCAATGACACAACTCAACTTATTGGATGCACAAGATTGGTTAATAACCCTAATTGGACAAGAATAAGCCTAGGGAGGACGAAAATGACCTAATTGATCATCCAATGACACAAACACACCAATTGGATGCACAAGATTGGTTAAAAACCCTAATTGGGAAAGAATAAGCCTAGGGAGGACGAAAATGACCTAATTGATCATCCAATGACACAAAAACACCTATTGGATGCACAAGATTGGTTAAAAAGGCTAATTGGACAAGAATAAGCCTAGGGAGGACGAAAATGACCTAAATGTTAATCCAATGACACAACTCAACTTATTGGATGCACAAGATTGGTTAAAAACCCTAATTTGACAAGAATATGCCTAGGGAGGACGAAAATGACCTAATTGATCATCCAATGACACAAACACACCTATTGGATGCACAATATTGGTTAATAACCCTAATTGGACAAGAATATGCTTAGAAAGGACGAAAATGACCTAAATATTAATTCAATGACACCAACACAGTTATTGGATGCACAAGATTGGTTAAAAACCCTAATTGGACAAGAATATGCCTAGGGAGGACGAATATGACCTAAATGTTAATCCAATGACACAAATGAACTTATTGGATGCACAAGATTGGTTAAAAACCCTAATTGGACAAGAATAAGCCTAGGGAGAACGAAAATGACCTAAATGTTAATCCAATGACACAACTCAACTTATTGGATGCACAAGATTGGTTAAAAACCCTAATTGGACAATAATAAGCCTAGGGAGGACCTAATTGACCTAATTGTTCATCCAATGACACAAACTCACCTATTGGATGCACAAGATTGGTTAAAAACCCTAGTTGGACAAGAACATGCCTAGGGAGGACGAAAACGACCTAATTGATCATCCAATGACACTAATGAACTTATTGGATGCACAAGATTGGTTAAAAACCCTAATTGGACAAGAATAAGCCTAGGGAGGACGAAAATGACCTAATTGATCATCCAATGACACAAACACACCTATTGGATTCACAAAATTGGTTAAAAAACCTAGTTGGACAAGAACATGCCTAGGGAGGACGAAAATGACCTAATTGATCATCCAATGACACTAATGAACTTATTGGATGCACAAGATTGGTTAAAAACCCTAATTGGACAAGAATAAGCCTAGGGAGGACGAAAATGACCTAATTGATCATCCAATGACACAAACACACCTATTGGATGCACAAGATTGGTTAAAAACCCTAATTGGACAAGAATATGCCTAGGGAGGACGAAAATGACCTAATTGATCATCCAATGACACAAACACACCTATTGGATGCACAAGATTGGTTAAAAACGCTAATTGGACAAGAATATGCCTAGGGAGGACGAAAATGACCTAAATATTAATATAATGAAACAAACAAAGTTATTGGATGCACAAGATTGGTTAAAAACCCTAATTGGACAAGAATAAACCTAGGGAGGACGAAGATGACCTAATTGATCATCCAATGACACAAACACACCTATTGAATGCACAAGATTGGTTAAAAACCCTAGTTGGACAAGAACATGCCTAGGGAGGACGAAAATGACCTAATTGATCATCCAATGACACAAACACACCTATTGGATGCACAAGATTGGTTAAAAACCCTAATTGGACAAGAATATGCCTAGGGAGGACGAAAATGACCTAATTGATCATCCAATTACAGAAACACACCTATTGGATGCACAAGATTGGTTAAAAACCCTAATTGGCCAAGAATATGCCTAGGGAGGACGAAAATGACCTAATTGATCATCCAATGACACAAACACACCTATTGGATGCACAAGATTGGTTAAAAACCCTAGTTGGAATGGAACATGCCTAGGGAGGAAGAAAATGACCTAATTGATCATCCAATGACACTAATGAACTTAGTGGATGCACAATATTGGTTAAAAACCCTAATTGGACAAGAATAAGCCTAGGGAGGACAAAAATGACCTAATTGATCATCCAATGACACAAACACACCTATTGGATTCACAAGATTGGTTAAAAACCCTAATTGGACAAGAATATGCCTAGGGAGGACGAAAATGACCTAATTGATCATCCAATGACAGAAACACACCTATTGGATGCACAAGATTGGTTAAAAACCCTAATTGGACAAGAATAAGCCAAGGGAGGACGAAAATGACCTAATTGATCATCCAATGACACAAACACACCTATTGGATGCACAAGATTGGTTAAAAACCCTAATCGGACAAGAATATGTCTAGGTAGGACGAAAATGACCTAATTGATCATCCAATGACACAAACACACCTATTGGATCCACAAGATTGGTTAAAAACTCTAATTGGACAAGAATAAGCCTAGGGAGGACGAAAATGACCTAAATGTTAATCCAATGACACAACTCAACTTATTGGATGCACAAGATTGGTTAAAAACCCTAATTGGACAAGAATAAGCCTATGGAGGACGAAAATGACCTAATTGATCATCCAATGACACAAACACACCTATTGGATGCACAAGATTGAAAAAAAACCCTAATTGGACAAGAATAAGCCTAGGGAGGACGAAAATGACCTAAATGTTAATCCAATGACACAACTCAACTTATTGGATGCACAAGATTGGTTAAAAACCCTAATTGGACAAGAATAAGCCTATGGAGGACGAAAATGACCTAATTGATCATCCAATGACACAAACACACCTATTGGATGCACAAGATTGGTTAAAAACCCTAATTGGACAAGAATAAGCCTAGGGAGGACGAAAATGACCTAAATGTTAATCCAATGACACAACTCAACTTATTGGATGCACAAGATTGGTTAAAAACCCTAATTGGACAAGAATAAGCCTAGGAAGGACGAAAATGATCTAATTGATCATCCAATGACACAAACACACCTATTGGATGCACAAGATTGGTTAAAAACCCTAATTGGACAAGAGTATGCCTAAGGAGGACGAAAATGACCTAAATATTAATTCAATGACACAAACAAACTTATCGGATGCACAAGATTGGTTAAAAACCCTAATTGGACAAGAATAAGCCTAGGAACGACGAAAATGACCTAATTGATCATCCAATGACACAAACACACCTATTAGATGCACAAGATGGGTTTAAAACCCTAATTGGAGAAGAATAAGCCTAGGGAGGACGAAAATGACCTAATTGATCATCCAATGACACAAACACACCTATTGGATGCACAAGATTGGTTAAAAACGCTAATTGGACAAGAATATGCCTAGGGAGGACGTAAATGACCTAATTGATAATCCAATGACACAAACACACCTATTGGATGCACAAGATTGGTTAAAAACCGTAATTGGACAAGAATATGCCTAGGGAGGACGAAAATGACCTAAATATTAATTCTATGACACAAACAAACTTATCGGATGCACAAGATTGGTTAAAAACCCTAATTGGACAAGAATAAGCCTAGGGAGGACGAAAATGACCTAATTGATCATCCAATGACACAAACACACCTATTAGATGCACAAGATTGGTCAAAAACCCTAATTGGACAAGAATAAGCCTAGGGAGGACGAAAATGACCTAATTGATCATCCAATGACACAAACACACCTATTGAATGCACAAGATTGGTCTAAAACTCTAATTGGACAAGAATATACCTAGGGAGGACGTAAATGACCTAAATGTTAATCCAATGACACAAATGAACTTATTGGATGCACAAGATTGGTTAAAAACCCTAATTGGGCAAGAATAAGCCTAGGGAGGACGAAAATGACCTAATTGATCATCCAATGACACAAACACACCAATTGGATGCACAAGATTGGTTAAAAACCCTAATTGGGAAAGAATAAGCCTAGGGAGGACGAAAATGACCTAATTGATCATCCAATGACACAAAAACACCTATTGGATGCACAAGATTGGTTAAAAACGCTAATTGGACAAGAATAAGCCTAGGGAGGACGAAAATGACCTAAATGTTAATCCAATGACACAACTCAACTTATTGGATGCACAAGATTGGTTAAAAACCCTAATTGGACAAGAATAAGCCTAGGGAGGACGAAAATGACCTAAATGTTAATCCAATGACACAACTCAACTTATAGGATGCACAAGATTGGTTAAAAACCCTAATTGGACAAGAATAAGCCTAGGGAGGACGAAAATTACCTAATTGATCATTCAATGACACAAACAAACTTATTGGATGCACATGATTGGTTAAAAACCCTAATTGGACAAGAATAAGCCTAGGGAGGACGAAAATGACCTAAATGTTAATCCAATGACACAACTCAACTTATTGGATGCACAAGATTGGTTAAAAACCCTAATTGGACAAGAATAAGCCTAGGGAGGACGAAAATGACCTAAATGTTAATCCAATGACACAACTCAACTTATTGGATGCACAAGATTGGTTAAAAACCCTAATTGGACAAGAATAAGCCTATGGAGGACGAAAATGATCTAATTGATCATCCAATGACACAAACACACCTATTGGATGCACAAGATTGGTTAAAAACCCTAATTGGACAAGAATAAGCCTAGGGAGGACGAAAATGACCTAATTGATCATCCAATGACACAAACACACCTATTGGATGCACAAGATTGGTTAAAAACCCTAATTGGACAAGAATATGCCTAGGGAGGACGAAAATGACCTAATTGATCATCCAATGACACAAATGAACTTATTTGATGCACAAGATTGGTCAAAAACCCTAATTGGACAAGAATAAGCCTATGGAGGACGAAAATGACCTAATTGATCATCCAATGACACAAACACACCTATTGGATGCACAAGATTGGTTAAAAACCCTAATTGGACAAGAATATGCCTAGGGAGGACGAAAATGACCTAATTGATCATCCAATGACACAAACACACCTATTGGATGCACAAGATCGGTTAAAAATCCTAACTGGACAAGAATAAGCCTAGGGAGGACGAAAATGACCTAATTGATCATCCAATGACACAAACACACCTATTGGATGCACAAGATTGGTTAAAAACCCTAATTGGACAAGAATATGCCTAGGGAGGACGAAAATGACCTAATTGATCATCCAATGACACAAACACACCTATTGGATGCACAAGATTGGTTAAAAACCCTAATTGGACAAGAATATGCCTAGGGAGGACGAAAGTCACCTAAATATTAATTCAATGACACAAACAAACTTATTGGATGCACAAGATTGGTTAAAAACCCTAGTTGGACAAGAATAAGCATAGGGAGGACGAAAATGACCTAATTGATCATCCAATGACACAACCACACCTATAGGATGCACAAGATTGGTTAAAAACCCTAATTGGACAAGAATAAGCCTAGGGAGGACGAAAATGACCTAATTGATCATCCAATGACACAAACACACCTATTGGATGCACAAGATTGGTTAAAAACCCTAATTGGACAAGAATATGCCTAGGGAGGACGAAAATGACCTAATTGATCATCCAATGACACAAACACACCTATTGGATGCACAAGATTGGTTAAAAACCCTAATTGGACAAGAATATGCCTAGGGAGGACGAAAATGACCTAATTGATCATCCAATGACACAAACACACCTATTGGATGCACAAGATCGATTAAAAACCCTAATTGGACAAGAATAAGCCTAGGGAGGACGAAAATGACCTAAATGTTAATCCAATGACACAACTCGACTTATTGGATGCACAAGATTGGTTAAAAACCCTAATTGGACAAGAATATGCCTAGGGAGGACGAAAATGACCTAATTGATCATCCAATGACACAAACACACCTATTGGATGCACAAGATTCGTTAAAAACCCTAATTGGACAAGAATATGCTCAGGGAGGACGAAAATGACCTAATTGATCATCCAATGACACAAACACACCTATTGGATGCACAAGATTGGTTAAAAACCCTAATTGGACAAGAATATGCCTAGGGAGGACGAAAATGACCTAATTGATCATCCAATGACACAAACACACCTATTGGATGCACAAGATTGGTTAAAAACCCTAATTGGACAAGAATAAGCCTAGGGAGGACGAAATTGACCTAATTGATCATCCAATGACACAAACACACCTATTGGAGGCACAAGATTGGTTAAAAACCCTAATTGGACAAGAATAAGCCTAGGGAGAACGAAAATGACCTATATGTTAATCCAATGACACAACTCAACTTATTGGATGCACAAGATCGGTTAAAAACCCTAATTGGACAAGAATAAGCCTAGGGAAGACGAAAACGAACTAATTGATCATCCAATGACACAAACACACCTATTGGATGCACAAGATTGGTTAAAAACCCTAATTGGACAAGAATATGCCTAGGGAGGACGAAAATGACCTAATTGATCATCCAATGACACAAACACACCTATTGGATGCACAAGTTTGGTTAAAAACCCTAATTTGACAAGAATAAGCCTAGGGAGGACGAAAATGACCTAATTGATCATCCAATGACACAAACACACCTATTGGATGCACAAGATTGGTTAAAAACCCTAATTGGACAAGAATATGCCTAGGGAGGACGAAAATGACCTAATTGATCATCCAATGACACAACTAAACTTATTGGATGCACAAGATTGGTTAAAAACCCTAATTGGACAAGAATAAGCCTAGGGAGGACGAAAATGACCTAATTGATCATCCAATGACACAAACACACCTATTGGATGCACAAGATTGGTTAAAAACCCTAATTGGACAAGAATATGCCTAGGGAGGACGAAAATGACCTAAATGTTAATTCAATGACACAAACAAAGCTATTGGATGCACAAGATTGGTTAAAAACCCTAATTGGACAAGAATAAGCCTAGGGAGGACGAAAATGACCTAATTGATCATCCAATGACACAAACACACCTATTGGATGCACAAGATTGGTTAAAAACCCTAATTGGACAAGAATCAGCCTAGGGAGAATGAAAATGACCTAAATGTTAATCCAATGACACAACTCAACTTATTGGATGCACAAGATTGGTTAAAAACCCTAATTGGACAAGAATAAGCCTAGGGAGGACGAAAATGACCTAATTGATCATCCAATGACACAAACACACCTATTGGATGCACAAGATTGGTTTAAAACCCTAATTGGACAAGAATATGCCTAGGGAGGACGAAAATGACCTAATTGATCATCCAATGACACAAATGAACGTATTGGAAGCACAAGATTAGTTAAAATTCCTAATTGGACAAGAATATGCCTAGGGAGGACGAAAATAACCTAATTGATCATCCAATGACACAAACACACCTATTGGATGCACAAGATTGGTTAAAAACCCTAATTGGACAAGAATATGCCTAGGGAGGACGAAAATGACCTAATTGATCATCCAATGACACAAACACACCTATTGGATGCACAAGATCGGTTAAAAACCCTAATTGGACAAGAATAAGCCTAGGGAGGACGAAAATGACCTAATTGATCATCCAATGACACAAACACACCTATTGGATGCACAAGATTGGTTAAAAACCCTAATTGGACAAGAATATGCCTAGGGAGGACGAAAATGACCTAAATAATAATTCAATGACACAAACAAAGTTATTGCATGCACAAGATTGGTTAAAAACCCTAATTGGACAAGAATAAGCCTAGGGAGGACGTAAATGACCTAATTGATCATCCAATGACACAAACACACCTATTGGATGCACAAGATTGGTTAAAAACCCTAATTGGACAAGAATATGCCTAAGGAGGACGAAAATGACCTAAATATTAATTCAATGACACAAAAAACTTATCGGATGCACAACATTGGTTAAAAACCCTAATTGGACAAGAATAAGCCTAGGGAGGACGAAAATGACCTAATTGATCATCCAATGACACAAACACACCTATTGGATGCACAAGATTGGTTAAAAATCCTAATTGGACAAGAATAAGCCTAGGGAGGACGAAAATGACCTAATTGATCATCCAAAGACACAAACACACCTATTGGATGCACAAGATTGGTTAAAAACCCTAATTGGAAAAGAATATGCCTAGGGAGGACGAAAATGACCTAATTGATCATCCAATGAAACAAACACACCTATTGGATGCACAAGATTGGTTAAAAACCCTAATTGGACAAGAATATTCCTAGGGAGGACGAAAATGACCTAAATATTAATTCAATGACATAAACAAACTTATTGGATGCACAAGATTGGTTAAATACCCTAATTGGACAAGAATAAGCCTAGGGAGGACGAAAATGACCTAATTGATCATCCAATGACACAAACACACCTATTGGATGCACAAGATTGGTTAAAAACCCTAATTGGACAAGAATATGCCTAGGGAGGACGAAAATGACCTAAATATTAATTCAATGAAACAAACAAACTTATTGGATGCACAAGATTGGTTAAAAACTCTAATTGGACAAGAATAAGCCTAGGGAGGACGAAAATGACCTAATTGATCATCCAATGACACAAACACACCTATTGGATGCACAAGATTGGTTAAAAACCCTAATTGGACAGGAATAAGCCTAGGGAGGACGAAAATGACCTAATTGATCATCCAATGCCACAAACACACCTATTGGATGCACAAGATTGGTTAAAAACCCTAATTGGACAAGAATATGCCTAGGGAGGACGAAAATGACCTAATTGATCATCCAATGACACAAACACACCTATTGGATGCACAAGATTGGTTAAAAACCCTAATTGGACAAGAATATGCCTAGGGAGGAGGAAAATGACCTAAATATTAATTCAATGACACAAACAAAGTTATTGGATGCACAAGATTGGTTAAAAACCCTAATTGGACAAGAATAAGCCTAGGGAGGACGAAAATGACCTAATTGATCATCCAATGACACAAATGAACTTATTGGATGCACAAGATTGGATAAAAACCCTAATTGGACAAGAATAAGCCAAGGGAGGACCAAAATGACCTAATTGATCATCCAATGACACAAACACACCTATTGGATGCACAAGATTGGTTAAAAACCCTAATTGGACAAGAATAAGCCTAGGGAGGACGAAAATAACCTAATTGATCATCCAATGACACAAATGAACTTATTGGATGCACAAGATTGGTTAAAAACCCTAATTGGAGAAGAATAAGCCTAGGGAGGACCAAAATGACCTAATTGATCATCCAATGACACAAACACACCTATTGAATGCACAAGATTGGTTAAAACTCCTAATTGGACAAGAATATGCCTAGGGATGACGAAAATGACCTAAATATTAATTCAATGACACAAACAAAGTTATTGGATGCACAAGATTGGTTAAAAACCTTAATTGGACAAGAATAAGCCTAGGGAGGACGAAAATGACCTAATTGATCATCCAATGACACAAACGAACTTATTGGATGCACAAGATTGGTTAAAAACCCTAATTGGACAAGAATAAGCCTAGGGAGGAAGAAAATGACCTAATTGATCATCCAATGACACAAACACACCTATTGCAAGCACAAGATTGGTTAAAAACCCTAATTGGACAAGAATATACCTAGGGAGTACGAAAATGACCTAAATGTTAATCCAATGACACAAATGAACTTATAGGACGCACAAGATTGGTTAAAAACCCTAATTGGACAAGAATAAGCCTAGGGAGGACGAAAATGACCTAATTGATCATCCAATGACACAAACACACCTATTGGATGCACAAGATTGGTTAAAAACCCTAATTGGACAAGAATATGCCTAGGGAGGACGAAAATGACTTAGTTGATCATCCAATGACACAAACACACCAATTGGATACACAAGATTGGTTAAAAACCCTAATTGGACAAGAATATGACGGGGGAGGACGAAAATGACCTAAATGTTAATCCAATGACACAAACAAACTTATTGGATGCACAAGATTGGTTAAAAACCCTAATTGGACAAGAATAAGCCTAGGGAGGACGAAAATGACCTAAATGTTAATCCAATGACACAACTCAACTTATTGGATGCACAAGATAGGTTAAAAACCCTAATTGGACAAGAATCAGCCTAGGGACGACGAAAATGACCTAATTGATCATCCTATGACACAAACACACCAATTGGATGCACAAGATTGGTTAAAAACCCTAACTGGACAAGAATAAGCCTAGGGAGGACGAAAATGACCTAATTGATCATCCAATGACACAAAACACCTATTGGATGCACAAGATTGGTTAAAAACCCTAATTGGACAAGAATAAGCCTAGGGAGGACGAAAATCACCTAAATGTTAATCCAATGACACAACTCAACTTATTGGATGCACAAGATTGGTTAAAAACCCTAATTGGACAAGAATAAGCCTAGGGAGGACGAAAATGACCTAATTGATCATCCAATGAAACAAACACACCAATTGGATGCACAAGATTCGTTAAAAACCCTAATTGGACAAGAATATGCCTAGGGAGGACGAAAATGACCTAATTGATCATCCAATGACACAAATGAACTTATTGGATGCACAAGATTAGTTAAAAACCCTAATTGGACAAGAATAAGCCTAGGGAGGACGAAAATAACCTAATTGATCATCCAATGACACAAACACACCTATTGGATGCACAAGATTGGTCGAAAACTCTAATTGGACAAGAATATGCCTAGGGAGGACGAAAATGACCTAAATGTTAATCCAATGACACAAATGAACTTATTGGATGCACAAGATTGGTTAAAAACCCTAATTGGACAAGAATAAGCCTAGGGAGGACGAAAATGACCTAAATGTTAATCCAATGACACAACTCAACTTATTGGATGCACAAGATTGGTTAAAAACCCTAATTGGGCAAGAATAAGCCTAAGGAGGACGAAAATGACCTAAATGTTAATCCAATGACACAAACACACCTATTGGATGCACAAGATTGGTTAAAAACCCTAATTGGACAAGAATATGCCTAGGGAGGACGAAAATGACCTAATTGATCATCCAATGACACAAACACACCTATTGGATGCACAAGATTGGTTAAAAACCCTAATTGGACAAGAATATGCCTAGGGAGGACGAAAATGACCTAAATATTAATTCAATGACACAAATAAACTTATCGGATGCACAAGATTGGATAAAAACCCTAATTGGACAAGAATAAGCCTAGGGAGGACGAAAATGACCTAATTGATCATCCAATGACACAAACACACCTATTGGATGCACAAGATTGGTTAAAAACCCTAATTGGACAAGAATATGCCTAGGGAGGACGAAAATGACCTAATTGATCATCCAATGACACAAACACACCTATTGGATGCACAAGATTGGTTAAAAACCCTAATTGGACAAGAATATGCCTAGGGAGGACAAAAATGACCTAAATATTAATTTAATGACACAAACAAAGTTATTGGATGCACAAGATTGGTCAAAAACCTTAATTGGACAAGAATAAGCCTAGGGAGGACGTAAATGACCTAATTGATCATCCAATGACACTAACACACCTATTGGATGCACAAGATTGGTTAAAAACCCTAATTGGACAAGAATATGCCTAGGGAGGACGAAAATGACCTAAATATTAATTCAATGACACAAACAAACTTATCGGATGCACAAGATTGGTTAAAAACCCTAAATGGACAAGAATAAGCCTAGGGAGGATGAAAATAACCTAATTGATCATCCAATGACACAAACACACCTATTGGATGCACAAGATTGGTTAAAAACCCTAATTGGACAAGAATATGCCTAGGGAGGACGAAAATGACCTAAATGTTAATCCAATGACACAAATGAACTTATTGGATGCAAAAGATTGGTTAAAAACCCTAATTGGACAAGAATAAGCCTATGGAGGACGAAAATGACCTAATTGGACAAGAATAATCCTAGGGAGGACGAAATTGACCTAATTGATCATCCAATGACACAAACACACCTATTGGATGCACAAGATTGGTTAAAAACCCTAATTGGACCATAATATGCCTAGGGAGGACGAAAATGACCTAATTGATCATCCAATGACACAAACACACCTATTGGATGCACAAGATCGGTTAAAAACCCTAATTGGACAAGAATAAGCCAAGGGAGGACGAAAATGACCTAAGTGATCATCCAATGACACAAACACACCTATTGGATGCACAAGATTGGTTAAAAACCCTAAATGGACAAGAATAAGCCTAGGGAGGACGAAAATGACCTAATTGATCATCCAATGACACAAACACACCTATTGGATGCACAAGATTGGTTAAAAACCCTAATTGGACAAGAATATGCCTAGGGAGGACGAAAATGACCTAAATATTAATTCAATGACACAACTCAACTTATTGGATGCACAAGATTGGTTAAAAACCCTAATTGGACAATAATAAGCCTAGGGAGGACGAAAATGACCTAATTGATCATCCAATGACACAAACACACCAATTGGATGCACAAGATTGGTTAAAAACCCTAATTGGGAAAGAATAAGCCTAGGGAGGACGAAAATGACCTAATTGATCATCCAATGACACAAAACACCTATTGGATGCACAAGATTGGTTAAAAACCCTAATTGGACAAGAATAAGCCTAGGGAGGACGAAAATCACCTAAATGTTAATCCAATGACACAACTCAACTTATTGGATGCACAAGATTGGTTAATAACCCTAATTGGACAAGAATAAGCCTAGGGAGGACGAAAATGACCTAATTGATCATCCAATGACACAAACACACCAATTGGATGCACAAGATTGGTTAAAAACCCTAATTGGGAAAGAATAAGCCTAGGGAGGACTAAAATGACCTAATTGATCATCCAATGACACAAAACACCTATTGGATGCACAAGATTGGTTAAAAACCCTAATTGGACAAGAATAAGCCTAGGGAGGACGAAAATCACCTAAATGTTAATCCAATGACACAACTCAACTTATTGGATGCACAAGATTGGTTAAAAACCCTAATTGGACAAGAATAAGCCTATGGAGGACGAAAATGACCTAATTGATCATCCAATGAAACAAACACACCAATTGGATGCACAAGATTCGTTAAAAACCCTAATTGGACAAGAATAAGCCTAGGGAGGACGAAAATGACCTAATTGATCATCCAATGACACAAATGAACTTATTGGATGCACAAGATTAGTTAAAAACCCTAATTGGACAAGAATAAGCCTAGGGAGGACGAAAATAACCTAATTGATCATCCAATGACACAAACACACCTATTGGATGCACAAGATCGGTTAAAAACCCTAATTGGACAAGAATAAGCCTAGGGAGGACGAAAATGACCTAATTGATCATCCAATGACACAAACACACCAATTGGATGCACAAGATTGGTTAAAAACTCTAATTGGGAAAGAATAAGCCTAGGGAGGACGAAAATGACCTAATTGATCATCCAATGACACAAAACACCTATTGGATGCACAAGATTGGTTAAAAACCCTAATTGGACAAGAATAAGCCTAGGGGGGACGAAAATCACCTAAATGTTAATCCAATGACACAACTCAACTTATTGGATGCACAAGATTGGTTCAAAACCCTAATTGGACAAGAATAAGCCTATGGAGGACGAAAATGACCTAATTGATCATCCAATGACACAAATGAACTTATTGGATGCACAAGATTAGTTAAAAACCCTAATTGGACAAGAATAAGCCTAGGGAGGACGAAAATAACCTAATTGATCATCCAATGACACAAACACACCTATTGGATGCACAAGATTGGTCTAAAACTATAATTGGACAAGAATATGCCTAGGGAGGACGAAAATGACCTAAATGTTAATCCAATGACACAAATGAACTTATTGGATGCACAAGATTGGTTAAAAACCCTAATCGGAGAAAATAAGCCTAGGGAGGACGAAAATGACCTAAATGTTAATCCAATGACACAACTCAACTTATTGGAAGCACAAGATTGGTTAAAAACCCTAATTGGGCAAGAATTAGCCTAGGGAGGACGAAAATGACCTATATGATCATCCAATGACACAAACACACCTATTGGATGCACAAGATTGGTTAAAAACCCTAATTGGACAAGAATAAGCCTAGGGAGGACGAAAATGACCTAAATGTTAATCCAATGACACAACTCAACTTATTGGATGCACAAGATTGGTTAAAAACCCTAATTGGGCAAGAATAAGCATAGCGAGGACGAAAGTTACCTAGTTGATCATCCAATGACACAAACACACCTATTGGATGCACAAGATTGGTTAAAAATCCTAATTGGACAAGAATAAGCCTAGGGAGGACGAAAATGACCTAAATGTTAATCCAATGACACAACTCAACTTATTGGATGCACAAGATTGGTTAAAAACCCTAATTGGACAAGAATAAGCCTAGGGAGGACGAAAATGACCTAATTGATCATCCAATGACACAAACACACCAATTGGATGCACAAGATTCGTTAAAAACCCTAATTGGACAACAATATGCCTAGGGAGGACGAAAATGACCTAAATATTAATTCAATGACACAAACAAACTTATCGGATGCACAAGATTGGTTAAAAACCCTAATTGGAAAAGAATAAGCCTAGGGACGACGAAAATGACCTAAATGTTAATCCAATGACACAACTCAACTTATTGGATGCACAAGATTGGTTAAAAACCCTAAATGGACAAGAATATGCCTAGGGAGGACGAAAATGACCTAAATGTTAATCCAATAACACAACTCAACTTATTGGATGCACAAGATTGGTTAAAAACCCTAATTGGACAAGAATATGCCGAGGGAGGACGAAAATAACCTAATTGATCATCCAATGACACAAACACACCTATTGGATGCACAAGATTGGCTAAAAACCCTAATTGCACAAGAATATGCCTAGGGAGGACGAAAATGACCTAAATGTTAATTCAATGACACAAATGAACTTATTGGATGCACAAGATTGGTTAAAAACCCTAATTGGACAAGAATAAGCCTAGGGAGGACGAAAATGACCTAAATGTTAATCCAATGACACAACTCAACTTATTGGATGCACAAGATTGGTTAAAAACCCTAATTGGACAAGAATAAGCCTAGGGAGGACGAAAATGACCTAATTGATCATCCAATGACACAAACACACCTATTGGATGCACAAGATTGGTTAAAAACCCTAATTGGACAAGAATAAGCCTAGAGAGGACGAAAATGACCTAATTGATCATCCATTGCCGCCAACACACCTATTGGATGCACAAGATTGGTTAAAAACACTAATTGGACAAGAATATGCATAGCGAGGACGAAAATGACCTAAATATTAATTCAAGGACACAAACAAAGTTATTGGATGCACAAGATTGGTTAAAAACCCTAATTGGACAAGAATATGACTAGGGAGGACGATAATGACCTAAATGTTAATCCAATGACACTACTCAACTTATTGGATGCACAAGATTGGTTAAAAACCCTAATTGGACAAGAATAAGCCTAGGGAGGACGAAAATGACCTAATTGATCATCCAATGACACAAACACACCTACTGGATGCACAAGATTCGTTAAAAACTCTAATTGGACAAGAATATGCCTAGGGAGGACGAAAATGACCTAAATATTAATTCAATGACACAAACAAACTTATTGGATGCACAAGATTGGTTAAAAACCCTAATTGGACAAGAATAAGCCTAGGGAGGACGAAAATGACCTACTTGATCTTCCAATGACACAAACACACCTATTGGAAGCACAAGATTGGTTAAAAACCCTAATTGGACAAGAATATGCCTAGGGAGGACGAAAATGACCTAAATATTATTTTAAGGACACAAACAAAGTTATTCGATGCACAAGATTGATTAAAAACCCTAATTGGACAAGAATAAGCCTAGGGAGGAAGAAAATGACCTAAATGTTAATCCAATGACACAACTCAACTTATTGGATGCACAAGATTGGTTAAAAACCCTAATTGGACAAGAATAAGCCTAGGGAGGACGAAAATGACCTAAATGTTAATCCAATGACACAACTCAACTTATTGGATGCACAAGATTGGTTAAAAACCATAATTGGACAAGAATAAGCCTAGGGAGGACCAAAATGACCTAATTGATCTTCCAATGACACAAACACACCTATTGGAAGCACAAGATTGGCTAAAAACCCTAATTGGACAAGAATATGCCTAGGGAGGACGAAAATGACCTAAATATTAATTCAAGGACACAAACCAAGTTATTGGATGCACAAGATTGGTTAAAAACCCTAATTGGACAAGAATAAGCCTAGGGAGGACGAAAATGACCTAAATGTTAATCCAATGACACAACTCAACTTATTGGATGCACAAGATTGGTTAAAAACCCTAATTGGGAAAGAATAAGCCTAGGGAGGACCAAAATGACCTAATTGATCATCCAATGACACAAACACACCTATTGGATGCACAAGATTGGTTAAAAACTCTAATTGGACAAGAATAAGCCTAGGGAGGACGAAAATGACCTAAATGTTAATCCAATGACACAACTCAACTTATTGGATGCACAAGATTGGTTAAAAACCCTAATTGGACAAGAATAAGCGTATGGAGGACGAAAATGACCTAATTGTTCATCCAATGACACAAACACACCTATTGGATGCACAAGATTGGTTAAAAACCCTAATTGGACAAGAATAAGCCTAGGGAGGACGAAAATGACCTAAATGTTAATCCAATGACACAACTCAACTTATTGGATGCACAAGATTGGTTAAAAACCCTAATTGGACAAGAATAAGCCTAGGGAGGACGAAGATGACCTAATTGATCATCCAATGACACAAACACACCTATTGGATGCTCAAGATTGGTTAAAAACCCTAATTGGACAAGAATATGCCTAGGGAGGACGAAAATGACCTAAATATTAATTCAATGACACAAACAAACTTATCGGATGCACAAGATTGGTTAAAAACCCTAATTGGACAAAAATAAGCCTAGGGAGGACGAAAATGACCTAATTGATCATCCAATGACACAAACACACCTATTGGATGCACAAGATCGGTTAAAAACCCTAATTGAACAAGAATAAGCCTAGGGAGGACGAATATGACCTAAATATTAATCCAATGACACAAATGAACTTATTGGATGCACAAGATTGGTTAAAAACCCTAATTGGACAAGAATAAGCCTAGGGAGGACGAAAATGACCTAAATGTTAATCCAATGACACAACTCAACTTATTGGATGCACAAGATTGGTTAAAAACCCTAATTGGACAAGAATAAGCCTATGGAGGACGAAAATGACCTTATCGATCATCCAATGACACAAACACACCTATTGGATGCACAAGATTGGTTAAAACCCCTAATTGGACAAGAATAAGCCTAGGGAGGACGAAAATGACCTAATTGATCATCCAATGACACAAACACACCTATTAGATGCACAAGATTTGTTAAAAACCCTAATTGGACAAGAATATGCCTAGGGAGGACGAAAATGACCTAATTGATCATCCAATGACACAAATGAACTTATTGGATGCACAAGATTAGTTAAAAACCCTAATTGGACAAGAATAAGCCTAGGGAGGACGAAAATAACCAAATTGATCATACAATGACACAAACACACCTATTGGATGCACAAGATTGGTCTAAAACTCTAATTGGACCAGAATATGCCTAGGGAGGAAGAAAATGACCTAAATGTTAATCCAATGACAAAAATGAACTTATTGGATGCACAAGATTGGTTAAAAACCCTAATTGGACAAGAATAAGCCTAGGGAGGACGAAAATGACCTAAATGTTAATCCAATGACACAACTCAACTTATTGGATGCACAAGATTGGTTAAAAACCCTAATTGGGCAAGAATATGCCTAGGGAGGACGAAAATGACCTAAATATTAATTCAATGACACAAACAAAGTTATTGGATGCACAAGATTGGTTAAAAACCCTAATTGGACAAGAATAAGCCTAGGGAGGACGAAAATGACCTAATCGATCATCCAATGACACAAACACACCTATTGGATGCACAAGATTGGTTAAAAACCCTAATTGGACAAGAATAAGCATAGGGAGGACGAAAATGACCTAATTGATCATCCAATGACACAAACACACCAATTGGATGCACAAGATTGGTTAAAAACCCTAATTGGACAAGAATATGCCTAGGGAGGACGAAAATGACCTAATTGATCATCCAATGACACAAATGAACTTATTGGATGCACAAGATTAGTTAAAACCCTAATTGGACAAGAATAAGCCTATGGAGGACGAAAATGACCTAATTGATCATCCAATGAAACAAACACACCAATTGGATGCACAAGATTCGTTAAAAACCCTAATTGGACAAGAATATGCCTAGGGAGGACGAAAATGACCTAATTGATCATCCAATGACACAAACACACCTATTGGATGCACAAGATTGGTTAAAAACCCTAATTGGACAAGAATATGCCGAGGGAGGACGAAAATAACCTAATTGATCATCCAATGACACAAACACACCTATTGGGTGCACAAGATTGGTTAAAAACCCTAATTGCACAAGAATATGCCTGAGGAGGACGAAAATGACCTAAATGTTAATCCAATGACACAAATGAACTTATTGGATGCACAAGATTGGTTAAAAACCCTAATTGGACAAGAATAAGCCTAGGGAGGACGAAAATGACCTAAATGTTAATCCAATGACACAACTCAACTTATTGGATGCACAAGATTGGTTAAAAACCCTAATTGGACAAGAATAAGCCTAGGGAGGACGAAAATAACCTAATTGATCACCCAATGACACAAACACACCTATTGGATGCACAAGATTGGTTAAAAACCCTATTTGGACAAGAATAAGCCTAGGGAGGACGAAAATGACCTAAATGTTAATCCAATGACACAACTCAACTTATTGGATGCACAAGATTGGTCAAAAACCTTAATTGGACAAGAATATGCCTAGGTAGGACGAAAATGACCTAAATGTTAATCCAATGACACAACTCTACTTATTGGATGCACAAGATTGGTTAAAAACCCTAATTGGACAAGAATATGCCTAGAGAGGACGAAAATGACCTAAATGTCAATCCAATGACACAACTCTACTTATTGGATGCACAAGATTGGTTAAAAACCCTAATTGGACAAGAATAAGCCTATGGTGGACGAAAATGACCTAATTGATCATCCAATGACACATACACACTTATTGGATGCACAAGATTGGTTAAAAACCCTAATTGGACAAGAATAAGCCTAGGGAGGACGAAAATGACCTAAATGTTAATCCAATGACACAACTCAACTTATTGGATGCACAAGATTGGTTAAAAACCCTAATTGGACAAGAATAAGCCTATGGTGGACGAAAATGACCTAATTGATCATCCAATGACACATACACACTTATTGGATGCACAAGATTGGTTAAAAACCCTAATTGGACAAGAATAAGCCTAGGGAGGACGAAAATGACCTAAATGTTAATCCAATGACACAACTCAACTTATTGGATGCACAAGATTGGTTAAAAACCCTAATTGGACAAGAATAAGCCTATGGTGGACGAAAATGACCTAATTCATCATCCAATGACACAAACACACCTATTGGATGCACAAGATTGGTTAAAAACCCTAATTGGACAAGAATAAGCCTAGGGAGGACGAAAATGACCTAAATGTTAATCCAATGACACAACTCAACTTATTGGATGCACAAGATTGGTTAAAAACCCTAATTGGACAAGAATATGCCTAGGGAGGCCGAAAATGACCTAAATGTTAATCCAATGACACAAATGAACTTATTGGATGCACAAGATTGGTTAAAAACCCTAATTGGACAAGAATAAGCCTAGGGAGGACGAAAATGACCTAATTGATCATCCAATGATACAAACACACCTATTGGATGCACAAGATTGGTTAAAAACCCTAATTGGGCAAGAATATGCCTAGGGAGGACGAAAATGACCTAAATGTTAATCCAATGACACAAACACACCTATTGGATGCACAATATTGGTTAAAAACCCTAATTGGACAAGAATAAGCCTAGGGAGGACGAAAATGACCTAATTGATCATCCAATGACACAAACACACCTATTGGATGCACAAGATTGGTTAAAAACCCTAATTGGACAAGAATAAGCCTATGGAGGACGAAAATGACCTAATTGATCATCCAATGACAAAAACACACCTATTGGATGCACAAGATTGGTTAAAAACCCAAATTGGGCAAGAATATGCCTAGGGAGGACGAAAATGACAAAAATATTAATTCAATGAAACAAACAAACTTATTGGATGCACAAGATTGGTTAAAAACCCTAATTGGACAAGAATAAGCACAGGGAGGACGAAAATGACCTAATTGATCATCCAATGACACAAACACACCTATTGGATGCACAAGATTGGTTAAAAACCCTAATTGGACAAGAATATGCCTAGGGAGGACGAAAATGACCTAAATGTTAATCCAATGACACAAACTCACCTATTGGATGCACAAGATTGGTTAAAAACCCTAATTGGACAAGAATATGCCTAGGGAGGACGAAAATGACCTAAATGCTAATCCAATGACACAACTCAACTTATTGGATGCACAAGATTGGTTAAAAACCCTAATTGGGCAAGAATAAGCCTAGGGAGGACGAAAATGACTTAATTGATCATCCAATGACACAAACACACCTATTGGATGCACAAGATTGGTTAAAAACCCTAATTGGACAAGAATAAGCCTAGGGAGGACGAAAATGACCTAAATGTTAATCCAATGACACAACTCAACTTATTGGATGCACAAGATTGGTTAAAAACCCTAATTGGGATAGAATAAGCCTAGGGAGGACGAAAATGACCTAATTGATTATCCAATGACACAAAGACACCTATTGGATGCACAAGATTGGTTAAAAACCCTAATTGGACAAGAATAAGCCTAGGGAGGACGAAAATCACCTAAATGTTAATCCAATGACACAACTCAACTTATTGGATGCACAAGATTGGTTAAAAACCCTAATTGGACAAGAATAAGCCTATGGAGGACGAAAATGACCTAATTGATCATCCAATGACACAAATGAACTTATTGGATGCACAAGATTAGTTAAAAACCCTAATTGGACAAGAATAAGCCTAGGGAGGACGAAAATAACCTAATTGATCATCCAATGACACAAACACACCTATTGGTTGCACAAGATTGGTCTAAAACTATAATTGGACAAGAATATGCCTAGGGAGGACGAAAATGACCTAAATGTTAATCCAATGACACAAATGAACTTATTGGATGCACAAGATTGGTTAAAAACCCTAATCGGAGAAAATAAGCCTAGGGAGGTCGAAAATGACCTAAATGTTAATCCCATTACACAAATGAACTTATTGGATGCATAAGATTGGTTAAAAACCCTAATTGGACAAGAATAAGCCTAGGGAGGACGAAAATGACCTAAATGTTAATCCAATGACACAACTCAACTTATTGGATGCACAAGATTGGTTAAAAACCCTAATTGGGAAAGAATAAGCCTAGGGAGGACGTAAATGACCTAATTGATTATCCAATGACACAAAGACACCTATTGGATGCACAAGATTGGTTAAAAACCCTAATTGGACAAGAACAAGCCTAGGGAGGACGAAAATGACCTAAATGTTAATCCAATGACACAACTCAACTTATTGGAGGCACAAGATTGGATAATAACCCTAATTGGACAAGAATAAGCTTAGGGAGGACGAAAATGACCTAATTGATCATCCAATGACACAAACACACCAATTGGATGCACAAGATTGGTTAAAAACCCTAATTGGGAAAGAATAAGCCTAGGGAGGACGAAAATGACCTAATTAATCATCTAATGACACAAAACACCTATTGGATGCACAAGATTGGTTAAAAACCCTAATTGGACAAGAATAAGCCTAGGGAGGACGAAAATCACCTAAATGTTAATCCAATGACACAACTCAACTTATTGGATGCACAAGATTGGTTAAAAACCCTAATTGGGAAAGAATAAGCCTAGGGAGGACGTAAATGACCTAATTGATTATCCAATGACACAAAGACACCTATTGGATGCACAAGATTGGTTAAAAACCCTAATTGGACAAGAATAAGCCTAGGGAGGACGAAAATCACCTAAATGTTAATCCAATGACACAACTCAACTTATTGGATGCACAAGATTGGTTAAAAACTCTAATTGGACAAGAATAAGCCTAGGGAGGACGAAAATGACCTAATTGATCATCCAATGACACAAACACACCAATTGGATGCACAAGATTCGTTAAAAACCCTAATTGGACAAGAATATGCCTAGGGAGGACGAAAATAACCTAATTGATCATCCAATGACACAAACACACCTATTGGATGCACAAGATTGGTTAAAAACCCAAATTGGACAAGAATATGCCTAGGGAGGACGAAAATGACCTAATTGATCATCCAATGACACAAATGAACTTATTGGATGCACAAGATTAGTTAAAAACCCTAATTGGACAAGAATAAGCCTAGGGAGGACGAAAATAAACTAATTGATCATCCAATGACATAAACACACCTATTGGATGCACAAGATTGGTCTAAAACTCTAATTGGACAAGAATATGCCTAGGGAGGACGTAAATGACCTAAATGTTAATCCAATGACACAAATGAACTTATTGGATGCACAAGATTGGTTAAAAACCCTAATTGGACAAGAATAAGCCTAGGGAGGACGAAAATGACCTAAATGTTAATCCAATGACACAACTCAACTTATTGGATGCAAAAGATTGGTTAAAAACCCTAATTGGACAAGAATAAGCCTATGGAGGGCGAAAATGACCTAATTGATCATCCAATGACACAAACACACCTATTGGATGCACAAGATTGGTTAAAAACCCTAATTGGACAAGAATAAGCCTAGGGAGGACGAAAATGACCTAAATGTTAATCCAATGACACAACTCAACTTATTGGATGCACAAGATTGGTTAAAAACCCTAATTGGACAAGAATAAGCCTAGGGAGGACGAAAATGACCTAATTGATCATCCAATGACACAAACACACCTATTGGATGCACAAGATTGGTTAAAAACCCTAATTGGACAAGAATATGCCTAGGCTGGACGAAAATGACCTAAATGTTAATCCAATGACACAAATGAACTTATTGGATGCACAAGATTGGTTAAAAACCCTAATTGGACAAGAATAAGCCTAGGGAGGACGAAAATGACCTAAATGTTAATCCAAAGACACAACTCAACTTATTGGATGCACAAGATTGGTTAAAAACCCTAATTGGACAAGAATAAGCCTATGGAGGACGAAAATGACCTAATTGATCATCCAAATGACACAAACACACCTATTGGATGCACAAGATTGGTTAAAAACCCTAATTGGACAAGAATAAGCCTAGGGAGGACGAAAATGACCTAAATGTTAATCCAATGACACAACTCAACTTATTGGATGCACAAGATTGGTTAAAAACCCTAATTGGACAAGAATAAGCCTAGGGAGGACGAAAATGACCTAATTGATCATCCAATGACACAAACACACCTATTGGATGCACAAGATTGGTTAAAAACCCTAATTGGACAAGAATAAGCCTATGGAGGACGAAAATGACCTAATTGATCATCCAATGACACAAACACACCTATTGGATGGAAAAGATTGGTTAAAAACCCTAATTGGACAAGAGTAAGCCTAGGGAGGACGCAAATAACCTAATTGATCATACAATGACTCAAACACACCTATTGGATGCACAAGATTGGTTAAAAACCCTAATTGGACAAGAATATGCCTAGGGAGGACGAAAATGACCTAAATGTTAATCCAATGACACAAATGAACTTATTGGATGCACAAGATTGGTTAAAAACCCTAATTGGACAAGAATAAGCCTAGGGAGGATGAAAATGACCTAACTGATCATCCAATGACACAAACACACCTATTGGATGCACAAGATTGGTTAAAAACCCTAATTGGACAAGAATATGCCTAGGGAGGACGAAAATGACCTAATTGATCATCCAATGACACAAATGAACTTATTGGATGCACAAGATTAGTTAAAAACCCTAATTGGACAAGAATAAGCCTAGGGAGGACGAAAATAACCTAATTGATCATCCAATGACACAAACACACCTATTGGATGCACAAGATTGGTCTAAAACTCTAATTGGACAAGAATATGCCTAGGGAGGACGAAAATGACCTAAATGTTAATCAAATGACAAAAATGAACGTATTGGATGCACAAGATTGGTTAAAAACCCTAATTGGACAAGAATAAGCCTAGGGAGGACGAAAGTGACCTAATTGATCATCCAATGACACAAACACACCTATTGGATGCACAAGATTGGTTAAAAACCCTAATTGGACAAGAATATGCCTAGGGAGGACGAAAATGACCTAATTGATCATCCAATGACACAAATGAACTTATTGGATGCACAAGATTAGTTAAAAACCCTAATTGGACAAGAATAAGCCTAGGGAGGACGAAAATAACCTAATTGATCATCCAATTACACAAACACACCTATTGGATGCACAAGATTGGTTAAAAACCCTAATCGGGCAAGAATATGCCTAGGGAGGACGAAAATGACCTAAATATTAATTCAATGACTCAAACAAACTTATTGGATGCATAAGATTGGTTAAAAACCCTAATTGGACAAGAGTAAGCCTAGGGAGGACGAAAATGACCTAATTGATCATCCAATGACACAACTCAACTTATCGGACGCACAAGATTAGTTAAAAACCCTAATTGGACAAGAATAAGCCTAGGGAGGAAGAAAATGACATAATTGATCATCCAATGACACAAACACACCTATTTGATGCACAAGATCGGTTAAAAACCCTAATTGGACAAGAATAAGCCTAGGGAGGACGAAAATGACCTAATTGATCATCCAATGACACAAACACACCTATTGGATGCACAAGATTGGTTAAAAACCCTAATTGGAGAAGAATAAGCCTAGGGAGGACGAAAATGACCTAATTGATCATCCAATGACACAAACACACCAATTGGATGCACAAGATTCGTTAAAAACCCTAATTGGACAAGAATATGCCTATGGAGGACGAAAATGACCTAATTGATCATCCAATGACACAAACACACTTATTGGATGCACAAGATTGGTTAAAAACCCTAATTGGACAAGAATAAGCCTAGGGAGGACGAAAATGACCTAATTGATCATCCAATGACACAAACACACCAATTGGATGCACAAGATTCGTTAAAAACCCTAATTGGACAAGAATAAGCCTAGGGAGGACGAAAATGACCTAATTGATCATCCAATGACACAAACACACCTATTGGATGCACAAGATTGGTTAAAAACCCTAATTGGAGAAGAATAAGCCTAGCGAGGACGAAAATGACCTAATTGATCATCCAATGACACAAACACACCTATTGGACGCACAAGATTGGTTAAAAACCCTAATTGCACAAGAATATGCCTAGGGAGGACGAAAATGACCTAAATATTAATCCAATGACACAAATGAACTTATTGGATGCACAAGATTGGTTAAAAACCCTAATTGGACAAGAATAAGCCTAGGGAGGACGAAAATGACCTAAATGTTAATCCAATGACACAACTCAACTTATTGGATGCACAAGATTGGTTAAAAACCCTAATTGGACAAGAATAAGCCTAGGGAGGACGAAAATGACCTAATTGATCATCCAATGACACAAACACACCAATTGGATGCACAAGATTCGTTAAAAACCCTAATTGGACAAGAATATGCCTAGGGAGGACGAAAATAACCTAATTGATCATCCAATGACACAAACACACCTATTGGATGCACAAGATTGGTTAAAAACCTTAATTGGACAAGAATAAGCCTAGGGAGGACGAAAATGAACTAATTGATCATCCAATGACACAAACACACCTATTGGATGCACAAGATTGGTCTAAAACTCTAATTGGACAAGAATATGCCTAGGGAGGACGAAAATGACCTAAATGTTAATCCAATGACACAAATGAACTTATTGGATGCACAAGATTGGTTAAAAACCCTAATCAGACAAAATAAGCCTAGGGAGGACGAAAATGACCTAAATGTTAATCCAATGACACAACTCAACTTATTGGATGCACAAGATTGGTTAAAAACCCTAATTGGGCAAGAATAAGCCTACGGAGGACGAAAATGACCTAATTGATCATCCAATGACACAAACACACCTATTGGATGCACAAGATTGGTTAAAAACCCTAATTGGACAAGAATAAGCCTAGGGAGGACGAAAATCACCTAAATGTTAATCCAATGACACAACTCAACTTATTGGATGCACAAGATTGGTTAAAAACTCTAATTGGAGAAGAATAAGCTTAGGGAGGACGAAAATGACCTAATTGATCATCCAATGACACAAACACACCAATTGGATGCACAAGATTCGTTAAAAACCCTAATTGGACAAGAATATGCCTAGGGAGGACGAAAATAACCTAATTGATCATCCAATGACACAAACACACCTATTGGATGCACAAGATTGGTTAAAAACCCTAATTGGACAAGAATATGCCTAGGGAGGACGAAAATGACCTAATTGATCATCCAATGACACAAATGAACTTATTGGATGCACAAGATTAGTTAATAACCCTAATTGGACAAGAATAAGCCTAGGGAGGACGAAAATAACCTAATTGATCATCCAATGACATAAACACACCTATTGGATGCACAAGATTGGTTAAAAACCCTAATTGGACAAGAATAAGCCTAGGGAGGACGAAAATGACCTAATTGATCATCCAATGACACAAACACACCAATTGGATGCACAAGATTGGTTAAAAACCCTAATTGGACAAGAATATGCTTAGGGAGGACGAAAATGACATAATTGATCATCCAATGACACAAATGAACTTATTGGATGCACAAGATTAGTTAAAAACCCTAATTGGACAAGAATATGCCTAGGGAGGACGAAAATGACCTAATCGATCATCCAATGACACAAACACACCTATTGGATGCACAAGATTGGTCTAAAACTCTAATTGGACAGGAATATGTCTAGGGAGGACAAAATGACCTAAATGTTAATCCAATTACACAAATGAACTTATTGGATGCACAAGATTGGTTAAAAACCCTAATTGGACAAGAATAAGCCTAGGGAGGACGAAAATGACCTAAATGTTAATCCAATGACACAACTCAACTTATTGGATGCACAAGATTGGTTAAAAACCCTAATTGGGCAAGAATAAGCCTAGGGAGGACGAAAATGACCTAATTGATCATCCAATGACACAAACACACCTATTGGATGCACAAGATTGGTTAAAAACCCTAATTGGACAAGAATAAGCCTAGGGAGGACGAAAGTGACCTAAATGTTAATCCAATGACACAACTCAACTTATTGGATGCACAAGATTGTTTAAAAACCCTAATTGGGAAAGAATAAGCCTAGGGAGGATGAAAATGACCTAATTGATTATCCAATGACACAAACACACCTATTGGATGCACAAGATTGGTCTGAAACTCTAATTGGACAAGAATATGCCTAGGGAGGACGAAAATGACCTAATTGGTCATCCAATGACACAAACACACCTATTGGATGCACAAGATTGGTTAAAAACCCTAATTGGACAAGAATAAGCCTAGGGAGGACGAAAATAACCTAATTGATCATCCAATGACATAAACACACCTATTGGATGCACAAGATTGGTTAAAAACCCTAATTGGACAAGAATATGCCTAGGCAGGATGAAAATGACCTAAATGTTAATCCAATGACACAAATGAACTTATTGGATGCACAAGATTGGTTAAAAACCCTAATTGGACAAGAATAAGCCTAGGGAGGACGAAAATGACCTAATTGATCATCCAATGAGACAAACACACCTATTGGATAAACAAGATTAGTTAAAACCCTAATTGGACAAGAATAAGCCTAGGGAGGACGAAAATGACCTAATTGATCATCCAATGACACAAATGAACTTATTGGATGCACAAGATTAGTTAAAAACCCTAATTGGACAAGAATAAGCCTAGGGAGGACGAAAATAACCTAATTGATCATCCAATGTCACAAACACACCTATTGGATGCACAAGATTGGTCTAAAACTCTAATTGGACAAGAATATGCCTAGGGAGGACGAAAATGACCTAAATGTTAATCCAATGACACAAATGAACTTATTGGATGCACAAGATTGGTTAAAAACCCTAATTGGACAAGAATAAGCATAGGGAGGACGAGAATGACCTAAATGTTAATCCAATGACACAACTCAACTTATTGGATGCACAAAATTGGTTAAAAACCCTAATTGGGCAAGAATAAGCCTAGGGAGGACGAAAATGACCTAATTGATCATCCAATGACACAAACACACCTATTGGATGCACAAGATTGGTTAAAAACCCTAATTGGACAAGAATAAGCCTAGGGAGGACGAAAATGACCTAAATGTTAATCCAATGACACAACTCAACTTATTGGATGCACATGATTGGTTAAAAACCCTAATTGGACAAGAATAAGCCTAGGGAGGACGAAAATAACCTAATTGATCATCCTATGACACAAACACACCTATTGGATGCACAAGATTCGTTAAAAACCCTAATTGGACAAGAATATGCCTAGGGAGGAAGAAAATGACCTAATTGATCATCCAATGACACAAACACAACTATTGGATGCACAAGATTGGTTAAAAACCCTAATTGGACAAGAATATGCCTAGGGAGGACGAAAATGACCTAATTGATCATCCAATGACACAAACACACCTATTGAATGCACAAGATTGGTCTAAAACTCTAATTGGGCAAGAATATGCCTAGGGAGGACGAAAATGACCTAATTGATCATCCAATGACACAAACACACCTATTGGATGCACAAGATTGGTTAAAAACCCTAATTGGACAAGAATAAGCCTAGGGAGGACGAAAATGACCTAAATGTTAATCCAATGACAAAACTTAACTTATTGGATGCACAAGATTGGTTAAAAACCCTAATTGGACAAGAATAAGCCTAGGGAGGACGAAAATGACCTAATTGATCATCCAATGACACAAACACACCTATTGGATGCACAAGATTGGTTAAAAACCCTAGTTGGATAAGAATATGCCTAGGGAGGACGAAAATGACCTAATTGATCATCCAATGACACAAATGAACTTATTGGATGCAGAAGATTGGTTAAAAACCCTAATTGGACAAGAATAAGCCTAGGGAGGACGAAAATGACCTAATTGATCATCCAATGACACAAACACACCTATTGGATGCACAAGATTGGTTAAAAACCCTAATTGGACAAGAATATGCCTAGGGAGGACGAAAATGACCTAATTGATCATCCAATGACACAAATGAACTTATTGGATGCACAAGATTAGTTAAAAACCCTAATTGGACAAGAATAAGCTTTGGGAGGACGAAAATTACCTAATTGATCATCCAATGACACAAACACACCTATTGGATGCACAAGATTGGTCTAAAACTCTAAATGAGCAAGAATATGCCTAGGGAGGACGAAAATGACCAAAATGTTAATCCAATGACACAAATGAACGTATTGGATGCACAAGATTGGTTAAAAACCCTAATTGGACAAGAATAAGCCTAGGGAGGACGAAAATGACCTAATTGATCATCCAATGACACAAACACACCTATTGGATGCACAAGATTGGTTAAAAACCCTAATTGGACAAGAATATGCCTAGGGAGGACGAAAATGACCTAATTGATCATCCAATGACACAAATGAACTTATTGGATGCACAAGATTAGTTAAAAACCCTAATTGAACAAGAATAAGCCTAGGGAGGACGACAATAACCTAATTGATCATCCAATGACACAAACACACCTATTGGATGCACAAGATTGGTTAAAAACCCTAATTGGACAAGAATATGCCTAGGGAGGACGAAAATGACCTAATTGATCATCCAATGACACAAACACACCTATTGGATGCACAAGATTGGTTAAAAACCCTAATTGGACAAGAATATGCCTAGGGAGGACGAAAATGACCTAATTGATCATCCAATGACACAAATGAACTTTTGGATGCACAAGATTAGTTAAAAACCCTAATTGGACAAGAATAAGCCTAGGGAGGACGAAAATAACCTAATTGATCATCCAATGACACAAACACACCTATTGGATGCACAAGATTGGTTAAAAACCCTAATTGGACAAGAATATGCCTAGGGAGGACGAAAATGACCTAATTGATCATCCAATGACACAAACACACCTATTGGATGCACAAGATTGGTTAAAAACCCTAATTGGACAAGAATATGCCTAGGGAGGACGAAAATGACCTAATTGATCATCCAATGACACAAATGAACTTATTGGATGCACAAGATTAGTTAAAAACCCTAATTGGACAAGAATAAGCCTAGGGAGGACGAAAATAACCTAATTGATCATCCAATGACACAAACACACCTATTGGATGCACAAGATTGGTCTAAAACTCTAATTGGACAAGAATATGCCTAGGGAGGACGAAAATGACCTAAATGTTAATCAAATGACAAAAATGAACGTATTGGATGCACAAGATTGGTTAAAAACCCTAATTGGACAAGAATAAGCCTAGGGAGGACGAAAGTGACCTAATTGATCATCCAATGACACAAACACACCTATTGGATGCACAAGATTGGTTAAAAACCCTAATTGGACAAGAATATGCCTAGGGAGGACGAAAATGACCTAATTGATCATCCAATGACACAAATGAACTTATTGGATGCACAAGATTGGTCTAAAACTCTAATTGGACAAGAATATGCCTAGGGAGGACGAAAATGACCTAAATGTTAATCCAATGACACAAATGAACTTATTGGATGCACAAGATTGGTTAAAAACCCTAATCAGACAAAATAAGCCTAGGGAGGACGAAAATGACCTAAATGTTAATCCAATGACACAACTCAACTTATTGGATGCACAAGATTGGTTAAAAACCCTAATTGGGCAAGAATAAGCCTAGGGAGGACTAAAATGACCTAATTGATCATCCAATGACACAAACACACCTATTGGATGCACAAGATTGGTTAAAAACCCTAATTGGACAAGAATAAGCCTAGGGAGGACGAAAATCACCTAAATGTTAATCCAATGACACAACTCAACTTATTGGATGCACAAGATTGGTTAAAAACTCTAATTGGACAAGAATAAGCCTAGGGAGGACGAAAATGACCTAATTGAACATCCAATGACACAAACACACCAATTGGATGCACAAGATTCGTTAAAAACCCTAATTGGACAAGAATATGCCTAGGGAGGACGAAAATGACCTAATTGATCATCCAATGACACAAACACACCTATTGGATGCACAAGATTGGTTAAAAACCCTAATTGGACAAGAATATGCCTAGGGAGGACGAAAATGACCTAATTGATCATCCAATGACACAAACACACCTATTGGATGCACAAGATTGGTTAAAAAAACTAATTGGACAAGAATATGCCTAGGGAGGACGAAAATGACCTAATCGATCATCCAATGACACAAACACACCTATTGGATGCAAAAGATTGGTTAAAAACCCTAATTGGACAAGAATAAGCCTAGGGAGGACGAAAATGACCTAATTGATCATCCAATGACACAAACACACCAATTGGATGCACAAGATTGGTTAAAAACCCTAATTGGACAAGAATATGCCTAGGGAGGTCGAAAATGACCTAATTGATCATCCAATGACACAAATGAACTTATTGGATGCACAAGATTAGTTAAAACCCTAATTGGACAAGAATAAGCCTAGGGAGGACGAAAATAACCTAATTGATCATCCAATGACACAAACACACCTATTGGATGCACAAGATTGGTTAAAAACCCTAATTGGACAAGAATAAGCCTAGGGAGGACGAAAATCACCTAAATGTTAATCCAATGACACAACTCAACTTATTGGATGCACAAGATTGGTTAAAAACTCTAATTGGACAAGAATAAGCCTAGGGAGGACGATAATGACCTAATTGATCATCCAATGACACAAACACACCAATTGGATGCACAAGATTCGTTAAAAACCCTAATTGGACAAGAATATGCCTAGGGAGGACGAAAATAACCTAATTGATCATCCAATGACACAAACACACCTATTGGATGCACAAGATTGGTTAAAAACCCTAATTGGACAAGAATATGCCTAGGGAGGACGAAAATGACCTAATTGATCATCCAATGACACAAATGAACTTATTGGATGCACAAGATTAGTTAAAAACCCTAATTGGACAAGAATAAGCCTAGGGAGGACGAAAATAACCTAATTGATCATCCAATGACACAAACACACCTATTGGATGCACAAGATTGGTCTAAAACTCTAATTGGACAAGAATATGCCTAGGGAGGACGAAAATGACCTAAATGTTATTCCAGTGACACAAATGAACTTATTGGATGCACAAGATTGGTAAAAACCCTAATCGGACAAAATACGCCTAGGGAGGACGAAAATGACCTAAATTTTAATCCAATGACACAACTCAACTTATTGGATGCGCAAGATTGGTTAAAAACCCTAATTGGGCAAGAATAAGCCTAGGGAGGACGAAAATGACCTAATTGATCATCCAATGACACAAACACACCAATTAGATGCACAAGATTAGTTAAAAACCCTAATTGGACAAGAATAAGCCTAGGGAGGACGAAAATAACCGAATTGATCATCCAATGACACAAACACACCTATTGGATGCACACGATTTGTCTAAAACTCTAATTGGACAAGAATATGCCTAGGGGGGACGAAAATGACCTAGATGTTAATCTAATGACACAACTCAACTTATTGGATGCACAAGATTGGTTAAAAACCCT